>JAODAL010008000.1:0-121035 GCA_025379985.1 Phyllomedusa bahiana | reverse complement strand
AACAGCGTCAGCTAGGCCCTCCCGTCAAGTTCATTTTGACGTGGCAACACGCTGTAATCCCCCCTCCAATGCCCAGATTTGGCAGGCGCAATGCCACCAAAGGGGGGAGGCGGGTAAAAGAGCCCCAAAATCCTTGCGAGTTTTAAGAAGACACAAAAATGGTCAGTGGGGGACAATGTCTTGTCAACAGAGCATTGTGGTGATTTTAAATTTTGGGAAAAAGTGTTGGGGAAATCTGAAACAGCGGTCCCCCCCCGCGACAGGGGGGGACGGACACAATGCAGAAACAACCCATTCTCTTGTCGAAACCAACCCCGGATTTTTCAAAAATTTTATCGGTTTTCTTTGGGCAGTGGTTCGGGGTCCGGGCTGGTACAAGGGGGCACCTCAGCTTCAGGGTACGCATCTGAGGCAATCAGGGGGGTTGAAGTGAGGGGTGAAGCGGGGAGGGGATGAGGTTTTCCCTGGAAACGACGTTTATGATGTCCCTCCCTTTTGCAGGGGTTTGGAAAGGATTTGAGGTGGAGGGGGAAGATGAGGAATCAGTTTGCTAGTGCCCCTCGACAAGAGGCTTTTGGAAATAAAGGCCCCATCTCTCACATGAGTTATTGGATGCCTTTCCCCCCAACATGACCTTGCATTAAAGGGGATCAAAATAAACAACAGTTTTACTGGTCCCACCCCCTCGACCCCGTTACAAACAAACTCAGCACTTTCCTTCCCCCCCCAAAAAGGAGAAAAAAGCGGGATTGGGACGTACTGATTGACAATGGAACATCGTTGGTCTGCTTCAGTTCTTCAATTTCACGGTGGAAAAATGTCAGAAGTGACAGGGAGGGGCGAAACCCGAAGGGCACCCAAAGCGCAAAGCTTTTTGGAAAAGCCAATGAGTGCCCTCTGGAAAATCCTTATTTACCCCCTCCCCAAAAGAAGTAATGCGGGGCACACATTCAACACACAGAGCCCAGCTTAAGATCATGGAAACACGACTATTTCCCCTCAAAACCCGAGGTTTTTGATATGTTCCGGCCCCAATCGTTTCGGGTAACCAAATTGGATCAATACCGGCTCGCTCCCCAGCCATAGGGTGTTTGTCTTCCCCAGACCCAGCGTCATATTGAGCGGCCTTCACCACATGGAGGAGTCATTACAAAAAACGCACCCGGTTTTCCACTGAAAATTTTGGGACCCTTTTATTTCACAAGATGAATCAGGGGGATTTATGAGTTGTGGCCCCAATTGCGGGGTACTGATTATTTTCCGGTTACTTCAATTCCTCTTCAACAAAATGGTCCTGTTGAATTTTTTTTTTTAAATGATAATTTTATGCACTTTTTTTTCTCAGTTCCCAAAAGGTCATTTTTGCTGGTTTTTGGGTGAGGAGATGTAAAAGCCCCAATTTACACTTTTTCATGAAAAAAACGTATTTCCATTTACTCATTCTCTTTAAAATTTTTTCCCCACTGCAATGTTTTGGGGTTATGGTTTTTGAGAAACGTATAATCAAGGCCTTTGGAACGTAATTTTGGTTTTAAGGGGCTTTCTCCTAAAATTTTTTTAACGGGGTGGAAAAGTCATTTTTTAAATTTTTTTGGGGCATGCTGCTGTGAAATGCGTATTTCAGTCCTATTTTTAAAAAATGTGATTTTAAAAGATATTTGTTCTTCACAATTGAATAGTGGGCCAAATGGGGAAAAAAAATTTTTTAAATTTTTGGGGGGTGTTGCTGTGAATACAGCTATACTACAGGCCCTATTATAAAAAATTGGTTTTTCCAACAGATTTGTTCTTTTCATTGAACAGTGGCAAAGGTCAAAGGTCTTAGTCCACTTCCCCTTGCACTCTCTCAAACTTTTCGTTGCTGCGTCTAAGGGGAATTTTTTGATGTTTTGTAATAACGGACCCAGCCCCGGCTCCACCGCACCCCCGTAATCCCGGGCCCCGCTAGCTAATGGGTTAATAGAACGATCCGCCCCGGCTCTCACCACACCCCCTGTAAAACCCCCCCTGCTATTTTAACCTGCGTGTTAATAGATGACGATCACAAGCCCCCGGGTCTACTGCCCCATTTAATCCCGGCCCCGTAGTAACTGGTGATCCCCTTTTTGCCCCACCGCCTTGAAAACGTAATTTTTTTTCAACCCATTGACATAGAATCAGGGTTTCAGACAGGGCTCGTTTACCTACTGGGGAATCTGTTTTGTTTTTTCCATTCTAATGTCACGGTGGAACAATGTCACCAGTTGAATGACAAGTACCCCTAGCCACAGATATTGGAAAACTATTTTTTTTTTAAAAAAGTTTTTTTTATTGAGAAATTTATGCGAGGTCCCCTAGGGGACCCGTGCTTGTTTTTTTTGGAGCGTTAAGGGTTTTGGATATTTGCCATTTCACTAAAATACTGTTCAAAGACTACTTTATCCCCAAATTTTTAACTGTGGGTCTGCTGCGGTCCCAAAAGGGTGTCCCAAAGTCCTTTAATAAAATGGGTTCAAAGACCCCTTTTTCCCGGGACTTTTTAATTGTGGGTCAACAGGTTTTTTAAAGGGTCATGCGGCCCCCGGACAGGGATAATCAATGTCCCGTTCAACTAAAATTGGGGTTCAAAGACCCTTTTTTAGGCACTTTTTTTAATTTCGGTCAGGGGTTTTTGGGGGTTCTGCGGTCCAGGACAGGCATAGTCAATGTCCAGTTCAACTAAAATGGTGGTTCAAAGACTCCATTTTCCGGCACTTTTTAATCTGTGGGTCATGTAGATTTAAGGGTCATGCTGCGGTCCAGGACAGGCATAGTCAATGTCCAGTTCAACTAAAATGGTGGTTCAAAGACTCCTTTTTCCGGCACTTTTTAATCTTCCTCTAGTGTTAGGGTCGTGACCGACCCGTTTTAGGTTTTAAATGCATACAAATTTTACATATTTTGTTTATTGCATCAAGACTTTTTGACTTTTTCAGGAACTTATTTTTAAACAAAATACAATAAAATAAAACTATTTTACTAAATTGTAAAATGCTCTTATTAAAATTATAACATTTGTGTTGTTGGGGTAAATTTCGACCCAGGTCTAATATAAGAGTAAAAAACAATAATAAGTCCCAATACTGAACTATAAACACAATATAAACCAACAGCCCACAGCCAGCTCTACCTCCAACAACTTGAGTTAGGGACATGTACAGGCATTTATGGCCAAATCAGCTTACAGTTGGTACTTTGCAGAGTATACATCTTCAGTTTACACCATGCAACAATGAGGAGAAGATTAGATGCAAGCCAAATTCTGGATTATATCTTGGATGATAATGAATCAGAGCACACACAGCAGCAAACTGATACAGATGAACAGGTTTCTGAGGAGGAAGATGATGTGGAGTATCAACCGGAAGACACAGACAGTTCTGATCAGTCTGATGAGGAGGTCATCGGTGCTGAAGTTGCTCCCGCTGAAAGATTCAAATCCAAAAGTGGCAAGATCATTTAGAGCTCAGTACCTCCAGATGTACATGGCAGGGCAGATGCTGCAAATGTCGTAAAAATTACCCCTGGGATCACAAGGTTTGCTGTGACAAGAGTAAGTGGCATCGACAGGCAGGAATATTTTCCGGGCAGCAATGTCACTTCAAAAGTTTCAAATGATATCAAGAGTCCTAGATTTGACAAAAGAGACACCAGAACAAAATCAGACAAACTTGCTCTCAACAGGGATGTTTGGGAGAAATGGGTGCAGCACCTTTCACTGATGTTCAACCCAGGCAGAGGTGACAGTAGACGAAGTTTTCTCCCTTCCGAGGAAAAGGCCCCTTCCGGAATACATGCCAAGTAAGCCAGGCAAATACGGCTATAAAAACTGGACAGCTTGATGAAAAAACTAGCTATGCATGGAATCTACAGATCTACACAGGAAAGTCTGCAAGCGGCATCCCTGAAAAAAAAGAAGGAAAACGTGTAGTCTTCGATATGACTACTGGACTGCAGGGTCACTACATTACTTGTGACAATTTTTTTACCAGCTATGACCTTGGACAAGAACTTCTCAGGAGGAAAATCACCATGGTGGGCACAGTAAAAAAAAAACAAACCTGAGCTGCCCGTGAATTGTTGCAGATGAAGGACAGGGCTCACTTTCCTCAAAGTTTGTTTTTACAGACACCACCATTCTGTTTCATACTGCCCAAAAAACGACGGAATGTGGTACTGATGTCCACACTTCACAAAGATACAGCTGTGTCATCAGGAAGTGACAAAAAGCCCAGAATTATCCTGGACTATAACAAAAACAAAGGAGGAGTCGACAACCTGGACAAGCTGACTGCCACCTACACTTGCCAGCGAATGACTAGGAGATGGCCAATGGTTGTATTTTCCAACATCCTTGATGTGTCAGCATACAATGCATTTGTGTTGTGGACCCACATTCACCAGGAAGGAATTCAAGAAAAAAAAAAAGCGTAGATGTTCTTGAGGAACTAGGAAGATCCCTTGTCAAGGTGCACATTGACCAAAGGGAACGGGTGCCCCGAGACCCAGCCGCTGCAGCCTTGGTCCGACAACTCCAGAGCTCAACAAGTGCTTCGCCCACACCCACAGCAACACAAAGAGCATCATCACCAGCATCCTCCTCAACCAGCCCTGCCTCAACATCAACCACAACAGCCACAACCCAGTGAAACCCCTGATTCTAACAGAAAGAGGTGTCAGGTCTGCCCTAGCAATAAGGACAGAAAGACAAACACATCGTACTTCGCCTGCAAAAAATACCTCTGCAAAGAACACACAAAAAGTGTCACTTTTTGCCACCCATGCATCTAAGTACTAATGCATCTAAAAACTAGTTCTTGATTTCTGTTGATTTGATTTGCTTGATTGATTGTTGTTTGTTTGTTTGACCTACAAAAGCTACTTTTTATTAGTATTGCTATTAATGTTAATATAATTTTCATCTTTTATTTGTATTTAAAGTTCTATAAAAAAAAAAATCTGTTTTTTGTCTTTTTCATAAAGTAGTTAGATATTGGGTCAAAATTGAACCCGTGACACCATAGATGTTACTAGAGTTAATAATATAAAATATATATATGTATTTTTTTTTACATTTAAGAAATGTGTTCCAAAACCTTCAGTAATAGTCAGGTAATATAACTTTTTTTAGTTTATATTATTCTCTTGAGGTTCATTTGACAATTTTTATATTGAAAATGAAGGGTACACTCTCAAATGAAAGGCCAGGGGGCCACAAAAAAAATATTAAAATCAATCCTTCCATGGATGGAAACCCTAACAAGGTAACTAAGAGGTAAGAAACAAATTGGATCATAAATAACTGTTTTTAGAGTATCCTAGGGGTGATTTAAGACACGGGTCAAAACCGAACCGTTAACATAAGAAAGAGTAACAGAAAGCTAACACTAGAGGAAGGTTAATCTGTGGGTCAGAAAGGTTTAAGGGTCATGCTGCGGTCCAGGACAGGGATAGTCTATGTCCAGTTCAACTAAAATGGTGGTTGAAAGACTCCTTTTTCAGGCACTTTTTAATCTGTGGGTCATGTAGATTTAAGGGTCATGCTCCGATCCAGGAAAGGCATAGTCAATGTCCAGTTCAACTAAAATGGTGGTTCAAAGACTCCTTTTTCTGGCACTTTTTAATCAGTGGGTCAGACAGGTTTGAGGGTCATGCTGTGGTACAGGACAGGGATAGTCAATGTCCAGTTCAACTAAAATAGTGGTTCAAATAATACTGCCTTCTGGAACTCTTTAATTTGAGGGTCATGCAGGTTTAAGGGTCATGTTGTGGTACAGGACAGGGATGGTGAATAGTCTGTGACTTTTTTTCTGTGACTCTTGTTGCCTAATTGTCTTGCCTAAGATGTAGCATGTTTCTAGTTTCCTGTTGTGGATATTAATTCCAGCTTCTCCTCCCCTGTTTGGGTGTAAGAATGAAGCTGTTGCTCCTCTCCCATAGACTTTAATGGTTATCGGCGATTACCTATTATCGGCTATCGGATATTGGCCTGATAATTGCCGATATCGACTATCGATCCGATAACGATAGTTGACACAATCGCTCATCACTAATCACCACCAAATAGTGGCTGAATAATACCAGAACATACTGTATGATGACAACAAAGTGGGGGAGTTGTACCACTGTCGGGGTCGTGAAGCGACAATACCCGGGTTAGTCAGTCACTCCCAATCAGATAGCATGTGTGCACAGCGCCAAGAATGACACAGATACAAAGTTCCATTTCAAACCCAGCTCATGCTCTCACCCTGGTCCAATCACCACTTCCGGGGTTTATTCAGTGCACAGGAAAGGAAGAGGGCATGGTTTAAGGCATGGTTATTATTGCAACAAATCAGACATCTTCTGCTGTCCACTCCTTATTGGTTAGATTAACCGCAGTATTAACGTCATCTCGGGTGGTTTCCAGTAAGTCATCTGGTTTCCTGTAAATTATCTGATTTCCTGTAAGACATCTGGTTTCCAGTAAATATTTGACGTCATCTGGGTGCGGTACACAGGATGTCGGCGCCATCTTATCTTGCACAGTTACTTATAGCTAGCAGTTTAGTAGCAAGGGAAAAATTTGCATATAAAAGTATAAAAGTACAAAAATATAGAAAGATACAACACTCATATATATGTATATCAGACCTGACACCACCACATATTATAACCACATAGTAACTGAATAATACCACCACAGATCATCACCATTGAGTGACTGAATAATACTGCCATATCATGACCACGTAGTGACTGAATAATACACCACATATCATCACCACATAGTGACTGAACAATACAGCCACATATCACCACCACCTAGCAACTGAATAATACTAAAAATCATTACTGAATATAAACCTTTATACTATGACCAATATTACTACCATACAGTAACCATACAGTGAGATACAAGTTGTACACAGCTGACAAAGGTCTGTCCTGTACCCTGTCTGCATGTTGGGATTAATACATTGACTAGTCTTCACCGTTTACCGCTGGATCCATGCATATTATATTTGGAGTCTGCCTTTAAAGAGCCTCCTCAAAGCCCTGCCTGCCTATATATAGCCCCCCCAAAGCCCTGCCTGCCTATATATAGCCCCCCAAATCCCTGCCTGCCTATATATAGTTCCCCCAAAGCCTTGCTTGCCTATATATAGCTCCCTAAAGCCCTGCATGCTTATATATAACCCCCAGAACCCTATCTGCCTATATAGTCCCACCTAAGCCCTGCCTGCCTATCTATATCCCCTATATCCTACCCTATGCCCTCCCTGTCTATATATATGGCCCTATAGCCTACCCTATGCCCTACCCAATCCCTACCTGCCTATATATAGCCCCATAGCTTACCCTATGACCTGCCTGTATGGGCCCCTTATAGCTACCTAAACCCTGCCTTCCTACCTAAATGGCCCATATACCCTGCCTGCCTATCTATATGGGACCCAATAGCTATCTAAACTCTGCCTGTCTATATGGGGCCCTATACTCTACCTAAAATCTGCTTGACTGCCTATATGGGGCCCTATAGCTACCTAAACCCTGTCTGTGTGGGGACCCTATTGCCTACCTAAACCTGGCCTACCTGGATGCCCCTATAGCCTATGTAAACCCTGTCTGCCCCATATAGCCAGGAGGGCAGGGATTGGTTCTGGTAAAGTGAGGATTCTAAGATATTTGTGTCTAAATCTCCAGGGACAAGTGGCCAGGAGAAGTCATCATGGCGGTCTGGACCGGATGCAGAACAAAAGGGTAAGTCAACGACTTATCAGAAACGTTGCCTGTGAGTCACAAGATGTAACTGCACTATAATCATTTATATATCTGCAGAGTCTGTGTACACTGGTTTCTACCACTATATGGTGGTTATATACAGTCTGCAGAGCCTGTGTACAACTGGTTCTACCACTATATGGTCACTATATGGCAGTACTATTGGTCTTTGTATACTGATCAGTAATAGTGTAGGGATATTATTCAGTCACTATGTGGTGGTAACTTGTGGTCATGTTCTGGCAGTATAATAAGGTCCATATGTAGTAATTTTATTGGTAATGTTGGTTTTGGTATACTGGATTTGTTTGGTAGCAGTATGATAGTGAGAAGTATGTTGAGGTATTTGCCCCTTGTCACGGGTGGAACTGCGAACCTCGCCCCGGGTCGCAGGCACACCCGTGGTCCCTGCACGAGCGGTACCGCTGCCCGCATGTCGGGCAGTGGGCACGCTCACGCTGCCGGTCGGGTCCCTGCCTACTTACCCGGCCGCGCTCCTGCTGCAGCTCCAGTCTCCCGCGCGCGCCGGCTCTGTGAAATTTAAAGGGCCAGCGCAACGGTAATTGGGTATTGCCGGTTGCTGCCCTTATTTAAGCCTGCCCCTTCCTGAGTCTTGTGCTGGATCTTTAGTGCCAATAGCCTATAGAGAAAGCGTTCCTAGCCTTGATCTGATTACCGTATACCGTACCGTTGCTTCTGTTCCTCGACCACGAATCTTGCCGCCTGCCCTGACCTTCTGTCTGTCCATGTCTACGAACCATAGCCGCCTGTCCTGACCTTCTGCCTGTCCCCGACTACGAGCCTGCCTGACGATTTTGTACCATGCTACACCTCGGCTGCCTCCGCAAGCAAGTCACGTCAGGGGTAGCGACCTGGTAGACTCCCGCCGCAGCAAGTCCATTTCGCTTTGCAGCGGGCTCTGGTGAAAACCGGGAAATACTTAGATTCCGCTCCTGGCATGGCTTACGCCATCGCTTGCGGTGGTCCAGAGGATCCACTATCTCCGACCGTGACAGTAAGATCCGGCCATGGATCCCGCCAAGGTGCCTCTGCCGCCCGACGCTGACCTCACCACCATCGTGGCTCAGCAGTCGCAACAGATCGCTCAGCAAGCCCAGCAACTCAGCCATCTCTCCGCCATGATGCAGCAGTTCCTGGCCGCTCAGCAGCAGCAACCCGCTCCCGTGGCTCCCGCTGCTCCTTCGGTTCCTGCTCCGACCGCTGGTCCTAGGCTCCGTCTGTCTATGCCGTCCAAGTTCGATGGGGACTCCAAGGCTTGCAGGGGTTTTATCACCCAATACTCCCTGCACATCGAATTGATGGGCAATTCCCTACCGAACGGTCAAAGGTGGTGTTCGTGTTCAGCCTTCTTTCCGGGAAAGCCCTGGCCTGGGCTACCCCCCTCTGGGACAGGGACGACCCAATCACAGCCAACCTTGCTACAGTCCTCACCGAGTTCAGGAGTGTTTTTGAGGAACCTGCTCGGGCTTCTTCTGCTGAGACTGCCTTGCTAAACCTGCGACAAGGGGACTCATCTGTAGGCGATTATGCCATACTTTTCCGCACTTTGGCTTCCGAATTATCGTGGAATGAAGCAGCGTTGACCGCCACCTTCAAGAAGGGCCTCTCCAGCCGCATCAAGGATGCCCTGTCCGCCCGGGACCTCCTGTCTTCCTTGAGTGACCTTATCTCCCTGGCCACTCAGATTGACATCCGTTTCTCGGAACGCCAGGAAGAGCTCCGGCAAGAACAAGAACAGACTAGACCCCGTCGTCTCCCTCGTCTGGCTTCAGTATTCCAAAGACCGCCTTCAACACTCGCAACAGGCACTTCGAGTACCTAGTCATGCCATTCGGACTCTGCAATGCCCCAGCCTTCTTCCAAGAATTTGTCAATGACATATTCCGGGACCTCCTGTACACGTGCGTGGTCGTCTGCCTGGATGATATTCTGGTGTTCTCCCCCGACCTTGAGTCCCATCAAGTTCATTTACGACAGGTCCTCAGACGTCTAAGGGCCGAATGCCTCTATGCCAAGCTCGAGAAGTGTCTGTTCCATCAGCAGAGCCTACCATTCCTCGGCTACATCATTTCCGACAGGGGCCTGCAGATGGACCCCGCTAAGTTGTCTGCCGTCCTACAGTGGCCACGTCCCGTGGGTCTCCGAGCCATACAGAGATTTCTGGATTTCGCCAACTATTACAGGCAATTTATACCACATTTGTCCTCGCTGGTATTTCCCATAGTGGCATTGACGAAGAAGAACGCCAATCCAAAGCTCTGGCCACCGGCGGCAGAGGAAGCCTTCACCAAGTTAAAGTCTGCCTTCACCTCTGCGCTTGTGCTCTCCCGGCCAGATACAGAGAAACCGTTTTTCCTCAAGGTCGATGCCTCCTCGATGGGGGCCAGGTCTGTACTCTCCCAGAAAGGGCCCAAAGGCAAGACCCTCACTTGCGTTTTTTTCTCTAAAAATTTTTCCTCTGCAGAAAGGAATTACTCAATCGGCGACCAGGAGTTACTGGCCATCAAGCTGGCCCTGGAGGAATGGCGGTATCTTTTGGAAGGGGCTCGTCACCCAGTCAACATCTATACCGACCATAAAAAGCTGTTATATCTCCAGACGGCTCAACGCTTAAATCCACGCCAGGCTCGTTGGTCCCTCTTCTTCTCCCGATTTAATTTTCTCATTCATTTTCGCCCTGCGGAACGAAATGTCAAGGCCGACGCTCTCTCCCGTGCTTCGGATGTGACTGGGGACGAACCCACTCCACGGCACATTATCCCTCCAGAACGGCTCATCTCTGCCGCGCCTGTAGACCTACAACGTATTCCTCCTGGCAAGACATACGTTCGTCCGGCTCTTAGGAAGAAGATACTATCGTGGGTTCATTGCTCCAATATGTCGTGGAACCCAGGAGTGCAGAGGTCTTGCTCCCTCATCTCTCGATTTTACTGGTGGCCGGGTCTAGTCCAGGATGTTCGTGAGTTCGTGGAGTCCTGCACTTCCTGTGCCCGGAACAAGTCCCCTCGTCTCAAGCCGGCAGGTCTGCTCCTTCCTCTACTGATACCCAGATGTCCTTGGACTCATGTGGCCATGGACTTTATCACGGATCTCCCTCCTTCCTCTGGTAACACCGTGATCTGGGTGGTTACAGACCGGTTTTCCAAAATGTCTCACTTTATTCTTCTGCCGGGCCTACCCTCAGCTAGAGATGGGCGAATTTCTCATAAATTCGATTTGGTGACTTCGCCGAATTTTCCGACAAAATTCGTTTCGGTCAGCATTACTTCGGGACGAATCGCGTTAAAAAACAGCTATTTCCAGGCTGCACAGAGCCTGCAGGGTGCTGAAGAACGTTGTGCCATGCTTAAATATGCAGAGGGAGCTTGGTTTGGTCTTCATACAATGTTGCGTGTTAGTATGACATGCACATGACTGCCGCCGCTCTTAGAATCGCTTCACTCTAAAATTCCCTGGGCACTTAAGAGGGCAAAACTGACCAAGAAACTGAAGCGGGAATGTAGCCTGATAAAGTCAAGGCAGAGAAAGCTGGAAAAAAAACAAGCTGAGAGCTCAGGTGGCAACATCAGTGACAGAGTGTGGAGGTGACGGCGGCAGCCACAGCAGCATGAGGTCAGAGAGTGGCACAATGACACAGTGTGGAGGTCACGGCAGCAGCAGCATGAGGTCAGACAGTGGCACAATGACATTCTGGAGGTGGCAAAAACAGGAGCTGGCCACAGAGTGGCACAATGACACAGTGAGGAGAGCACAGCAGCAGACACAGCAGCAGCATGAGGTCAGGCAGTGGCACAATGACATTCTGGAGGTGGCAAAACAGTAGTAGGCCACAGAGTGGCACAATGACAGAGTGTGGAGGTTATGGCAGTGTCACGGATCACGCCGCGGCCCATGCCTTGGACCGCGGTCGTGTCCGTGCCCCTGTGTCTGGGTCCGCTGTGGCTCCCTGTGCGGGGCTTACAGCGGAAGTCTCTGTATGCTCTGTACCTGCTCCTGCTGCTAAATATATTCTATCACTTGTCTGGGTCTCTGTCTTCTGTTTACTGTAGCAGCATCTGTTTATCAGCCTCCAGTGTCCAGCCTTCCAGACCTGCACTTCGGCTACCCACTGTGGGTATTACCATCTCTGCCTGCGGTGGGCCCTGTGGATCCCCTGTTCCAGGACATTTCTGGCTTTACGGCCAGAAAACGTGACAGTACGAACTGACCATCAAATATGGATCCCGCCAGAGTGACTTTGCCTGACCTGGTAGCTGTGGTGAACCGTCATGGGGTCCACCTGGAGCAATTGTTCCGTAAGCTGCAGACCATCACCACCCGTCTGGACGAAGTCATGTCTGCACTGGCATCTACACCTGCTCCACCACCTGCTGTGGCTCCGCCTCCTGCTGCCATGTCCAGTCCTAGCCTGCACTTGCCTCTGCCTGCCTGTTATTCTGGAGACCCTCATACGTGTCGAGGCTTCCTTAATCAGTGCACCATCCATTTTGAGGTCCTGGCCCACCAATTTTCTTCTGACCGTGCCAAGGTGGCCTTCATCATTAGCCTCCTGTCAGGTGAGGCCTTGGCCTGGGTCTCACCCCTCTGGGAGAGAGGGGATCCGCTGACAGGGGACCTCCAAGAGTTCCTGAGTGCCTTCAGGAAAACCTTCGAGCTACCTGGGCGCAACACATCTGCTGTTTCGTCTCTACTCCGCTTCCGTCAAGGCGATGCTACAGTGGGCCAATATGCCATCCAGTTCCGTACTCTGGCCTCTGAGCTTGCCTGGAACAACGAGGCCCTCATTGCTACCTTCTGGGGAGATCTCGATGGACGCTTCAAGGACGAGTTGGCTGGTCGTGATCTACCCATCACCCTGGACGACCTCATCGCTCTTGCTACCTGGATTGACATCCGTTTTGCTGAGAGGGAGCTATAGCAACGCCAGCAGCCAGTGTCCACCCGTCCTCGCAAGCCTCCGCGCTTTGTACTGGAAACCCAGAGGCAACCTCACCTGGCACCCGCGTTCCCCCAAGAGGAGCCAATGGAAGTGAACCGCAACCATCTCTCCACAGAGGAATGCGCCCGTCGACGCAGCTTAAATCTGTGCCTGTACTGCGGTGGTACCCGTCATTTCCTGAAGAACTGCCCAGTCTGCCCAGCTGCGCCCCGGAAACCTCAGCACCATGGTGTTGTGGGTAAAGTTATCCTGAATAACGGTGTGCCTGCCCCTCGTCTGACCACCCCGGTCACTCTCTGTTATGGTTCCTGTACTAAAGTTCAAGTTTCTGGTTTGTTGGACTCTGGTTCGTCTGAGAACTTTATCCACCCGTCGTTGCTTGACAAGTTTTGCCTGCCTGTCTCCTGTCTGGATAAACCACTGCGTTTCTCCTCCATCAACGGGGAGATCCTGAAAGAGCCAGTGCGCTACCGTACCAAACCTCTGCCTCTGCGAACTGGAAGTTCCCACCAAGAGGACATCTCGTTCTACGTTTTGCCTAATGCTTCTGTCCTTCTTGGCCTACCGTGGTTCCAGCGTCACAACCCATCTCTAGATTAGAAAATGGGTGAAGTTCTCCAGTGGGGCGAGCCGTGTCTTACACACTGTCTGAAGCCTGCCCATCCTGGGAAGTCCCGCCCACCTGTTACCCTGCCCGTTTCTGCTGTGCTGCCTGAAGAGGACCCTCAAGCGCAAGAAGAGCTCCTGGTCTGTAAAGACACCTCTGTTTCCCACCCACCTCTCCCCCTGTCTACTGATTCTGCTTCTGCCCCCCAGGTTCAAGAAGTAATCCGGGACTCTCTGGACACCTCCTCTGAAGACAGTTCCTGGGATACCGAGGAGGAGGTGGTTACCCCTAGCCGTTATGGGGGTACCTGGTTAGCCCGGAGGGGAGGGCTTAAGGGGGGGGTACTGTCACGGATCGCGCCGCGGCCCGTGCCTTGGACCGCGGTCGTGTCCGTGCCCCTGTGTCTGGGTCCGCTGTGGCTCCCTGTGAGGGGCTTACAGCGGCAGTCTCTGTATGCTCTGTACCTGCTCCTGCTGCTAAATATATTCTATTACCTGTCTGGGACTCTGTCTTCTGTTTACTGCAGCAGCATCTGTTTATTAGCCTCCAGTGTCCAGCCTTCCAGACCTGCACTTCGGCTACCAACTGCGGGTATTACCATCTCTGCCTGCGGTGGGCACTGTGGATCCCCTGTTCCAGGACGTTTTTGGCTTTGCGGCCAGAAATCGTTACAGGCAGCAGCCACAGCAGCAGCATGAGGTCAGAGAGTGGCACAATGACATTCTGGAGGTGGCAAAAACAGGAGTAGGCCACAGAGTGCCAAAATGACACAGAGTGGAAGTGACGGCAGGAGCAACAGCATGAGGTCAGAGAGTGGCACAATGACGCAGTGTGGAGGTCACAGCAGCAGCAGCATGTGGTCAGACAGTGGCACAATGACATTCTGGAGGTGGCAAAAAAAGGAGTAGGCCACAGAGTGGCACAATGACAGAGAGTGGAGGTGACGGCGGCAGGAGCAACAGAATGAGGTCAGAGAGTGGCACAATTACAGTGTGGAGTTCATGGCAGCAGCAGCATGAGGTCAGACAGTGGCACAATGACATTCTGGAGGTGGCAAAAACAGGAGTAGGCCACAGAGTGGCACAATGACAGAGAGTGGAGGTGACGGCGGCAGGAGCAACAGCATGAGGTCAGAGAGTGGCACAATGACACAGTGTGGAGGTCACGGCAGCAGCAGCATGAGGTCAGACAGTGGCACAATGACTTTCGGGAGGTGTAAAAATGTGGAGTAGGCCACAGGGTGGCACAATGCCCCAAGTTTTGGAGGTGACGGCAGCAGCAGCTGAGGTCAGCAGGGCACAATACTTCGGGGGTGGCAAAAACTGGATGGGCCCAGAGGGTGCAATGAAGAGAGTGGAGGTGAGGCGGCAGGAGCAACAGCATGGGGTCAAGAGGGCACAATGAACAGTGTGAAGGTGACAGCAGCAGAAAAAACAGAGCACATAGAGGTCAAGGTGGCACAATGACACAGTGGGGAGCCCACGGCACCAGCAACACGCAGCGCATGAAATCATAGGTGGCACAATGAAGAGGTGGAGGTGGGGGCAATACCACCCCTGGTAAAGGGGGTTTGGGTGGCAAGGGAAATGTCAGCAGATGTGTGGCTCAGGCAGGTGGGGGGCATCAGAATAGGGGTTTGAGGCGGTAGTTGAACCCAGACTCATTTCTCACAGTTTGGGGAGGCATCAGGGCTGGTATCTGACTCTAAGGGCATTTGGTTTTGGGAAACCCTGGCCGCACGTCTGATTCATCTTGACAAAGGTCAGTCGTTCCACATTTCCCCGTGGCCAAGCGGGTTCTTTTGGGGAACGATGGCCCCCCCGCATGAAACACCCCCCTTGATGCCACCCTGGCCGGGCAGGCAGCTTCTCCACTGCAAACTGGGCAAGTTGCGCCACAATCCAGTTTTCTGCCCATTATCCAGTGGTCTTTCTAACTGGGGGGCAGAGTGTGCCCCAAGTAGCCACCACCTTTTTTTCAGGGTCTGCTACAGGTCCTGCTCTGGGGCGATGCCACCCACTAAGGGGGTGAAGGAAGGCTGACAGGACTCCAGACTTAGGTTGCTGCTGATAGATCTGGTATCCCCCTACCCCCCACCTTCCCCCAGAGCCGCGGCAGTTACGTGAGGCTGGAGACCCCCCGGGTAACCTGTCAGAGGGGACGAGCCGCACATAGGCGGGGCCCAACTGAATGGAGGTTTTCCCCTATATTTTTTGAGTTTGTCCCCCTCTCAATGGGGGAAAAAAAAGGCTCCCCATTTTGGACCGGTAGCGGGGGTCCAATAGGGGGGGAGACCAGAATTTCCCTCTGCCGATGCTGACTTTTCGGCTGTCACTAGCCGGGAAATCGCATGCTGTCGCCATCTGACAAGTGACTCCGAGGGGCTCCCGCCCCAAACTCCCTGTATATTGCACGGTGCTTGCGGGTCACTGCCTCGTTTTCCCTATCCCATCTCCCCTCCTCCAGTGCTCCTGCTCCTCCTCTCTTGTCACCTGGGAGAAAATCCACTCATTTCACCAGAAATGCTTCTGTTCCAATGTCCTCCTCCTCCTCCTCCCCTAAATTTCAGCCCACCCCGGACCAATGTGGCCGCAGATGAGCCCCACGTCCCCATCCCTGCCCAGAAGTTTTTTCAGCATCTTTTTTCCTGGACATGAAGCAGGGGGGAATGCGTTTTCCCCCCGTATCCTGGCGACTGACAAATAACCGCCTCCTCAAGGGCCTCAACAAACGGAGGTTTACGCATGAGCTGCCATGGTTGAAATCAAAGTTAACAGGGGGTACTCCTGTCGTTTTAATAAAAAAAACCCCCCTTTGGCCTTTTTCTTTCATACATCGGTCCGACATGTGCAGGCGGAATTTCCCAAACGGGGGAAACTCCATATCAGGTGGTTGGGGAGGCCGTTCTTCCCTGCAACCGAGGAGGGTTTCCGGGTTTTGTGGGAATGGATAATCATGCACGTTTCCGGGCCATTTTCAGAATCTTCTAAAGAGCGGGGGAAGCCCTTCAGGAACCTTTTCACAACCAGATTGAACACTTGCCCCATGCAGGGCGCAGGGACCACCCTCCTCGTGCAGCGCGGACACCATTCCCACATTGTCCGTCACCATGGTTTTCCCTTTGCAGTTGGGGCGGGGGAAAGCCAACATCGATTTCTTGCGCATGACCGGAGAAGTTCCTCCCCTGTGACTTCGTTCGCCGAGGCAAGCCAGGTGTAGAACTGGTGCACCGCTGTGCCCTACACATTGGTATGAATGGAATACTTGTGGAGGGTGAGTGGTGGTGGGGGAAAGGAAGGACTTGGGATGACCACAGTTACACGGGGAGGAAAAGGCCCCTCTCCTGTCCAATTTTTTGGTGTGGGCCGGGCAGGAAGACTTTTCCCCCGTGGGCCCAAAAAGGACATTAAAAAGGCCCTGACCGTAGTTACAGCTCCCACGCCGCGTTTTCCGTGTACCTTGGAACAAACCAAAAACCAAGGACTGCCCCCCCTTTTCTAATTTTTTATGAAGTGCGGTCCGCCTTTTTGGAAAAGAAAATTTCGGCTTTGGGAATCTCCACTCGGGTCGGCACAAGCCATTAGTTTCCCGAACGGTGCGGTCCACCATTTGGAAAGGGAGGGGCTGCAGTACCAACAAATTGGGCGGAGCAAAAGGTCGCTTCTGCACCTTAGGGTGGTTGGACCATACGTTTTCTCTTTGAAAAGCCTCGCGAACGACTGCTGGGGCCAAGAGTATGGGGCGGACAAATTTTCCGGGAAATGTGGCAAAGAAAACACTCCCTTTTGCAGAAGTTTTTGGGCCTTGACTGGGTGCAATGGCATGCGTGCCCCTGGGCGCTGCTGCGTGTTCTGCGGCGGCGGTGGACCACCACATCTAGCCAGTTTCTCCCCGGCCCCCGGGTGGTCACGCTGCATGTGTTGACGCAGGGGGCCCTGTGCCAAAGTCGCTCCCTTGGCCCCTGCTTCATTTCGCCTACGTACTACATTTAACCCCTGTTTTGGCTCCCCGGGTCTTAGCAAAAAACTCCCACCCGCCGGTATCGATTTTCCGCCAAAGTCCGCCTGATTTACTACTACCGCCACTGCCTCGCTGAGCCCCCGTTCCACTACTTTTTTGGACCTGCGAGAGGGGTTTTTTTTTCCCCCGTGGCCGCTTGGGGTCCCGACCTCACACTGGCTATCCTGCTGACCAGCCCCCACAACCCACTGCGGGTGCGCCGCTGCCTAACGCGCAAGCTGCGCCCTCTTTTCCCCGACGATGATGAAGCCCTTGCCTCACCCCCGGGCCCCCAAATGCAGTGGCTACTCATCTCTATTTTGTTTCAATCATCCTGCGCCCCATCACCGGTCTTGGAAGCAGAGGGGGACCCCCCCCCAAAAACATACTCCCATGCCACTCCAACATATATGCTTTGCCACCTACTGCAAAAAGCAGGGGGTATTGGCCCATTTCTTCCTCCAAGTAGCTGCTGACCGCCTCCTCAAATTGTTCATCCCGCTATATAGGGCGCGAGCCCGACCACATAGAATCTCTGGTGATGAAACCCGGATGGGACAGAGGCGGGTTTAGGACTGGGGAGGGGCCGACCCGCTCCCCCGGGCCATGCCAAATAAGGGGTTTTGTCTGATTCCCCCGACCTTGGGTGGGGGTTTTCAATGTCATTGGGAGGAAGGGAGAAACCCAGTCAAACCAATCAAAACCTTGGGTTGCTGAACAACACACGGGGCCGCTGATACACCCACAGTTTGGCCACCGATGACCCCTGCTGTGACGTCCCCCCTTTCTTGCTGTGACTGGGGCCTGCTCCAGGAAGTTTTTTGCCACTGCCACTCGCAGGTAAGAGCCGCCCCTCTCTGTCTGACATATGTTTTTTTTCTAAAATGTACAAACACTTTTGATGAAGATATTGTATATTTAAATTCACACCCCGTATTTTACCCAAAGAACCAGTAAAAGCTTGGGGTTCCCCTTTGGGTTAAATTGGGGCTCCACAAATGGCCAGGAAAAAAATTTCTTGTATGTGTCGTTTAAAACACTGTGAAATTTTTCTAATGTTTAAAAAAACAAAAAGGCTTAATTAAATTGGATATGAATTTGCTACGGGAAAAATTTTCTTCTTTGGGGTGAAAAGAATGTTTTTTTTAGTGACCACAACACAGAACAATGCTTTAAATTAACCCCTGGGGAAATTTCGCAAAACAATTGAGCAACCAAAAGCTACCACTTTTTATTTTGGTTACAATGGCCGTATTTTACGGTACACGCAAGAGAAAAACTGTAATTAACCCTTTGTTTTTTTTTTACAGGAAAAATGTCTTTTTTTGGGGGTGACAAGAAAGGTTTTTTAGTCACCCCAACGCAAACAATGCTTAATTAACCCCTGGATGTAAATTGCGCAAAAGAATTGAGCAACCAAAAACTACCAGCTTTCTTAGCGTGTTACAATGGCGTGTATTTTACGGTACACAGCAAGAGAAAAACTTGTAATTAACCTTCGGTTATGAATTATGCTACAGGAGAAATGTCTTTTTTGGCGGTGAAAAAAGAGGGTTTTTCTTTTAGTCACCACAACAGCAGAACAATGCTTAATTAACCCCTGGATGTAAATTTGCGCAAAAGAATTGAGCAACCAAAATCTACCAGCTTTGTATCGTGTTACAATGGCGTGTATTTTACGGTACACAGCAAATGAAAAACTTGTAAATTAACCTTCGGTTATGAATTATGCTACAGGAAAAATGTCTTTTTTTGGCGGTGAAAAAGCGGTTTCATTTAGTCACCACAGCAGCAGAACAATGCTTAATTAACCCCTGGATGTTAATTGCGCGAAAGAATTGAGCAACCAATAACTACCAGCTTTGTAGCGTGTTACAATTGCGTGTTTTTTACGGTACACATCAAGAGAAAAACTTGTAATTAACCTTCGGTTATGAATTATGCTACAGGAAAAATGTCTTTTTTGGTGGTGAAAAAGACGGTTTCTTTTAGTCACCACAACAGCAGAACAACGCTTAATTAACCCTGGATGTAAATTGTGCAAAAGAATTGAGCAACCAAAATGAAGTGTATTTGGATTGTAAAAACGCTGTTTCTTTAAATGAATACAACAGGAACAGGTTAGATAACCCTTGGATATTCAATGTGCTGTGAGCAGATAGCATTAAAATGTATATGCAGCTGCATTGGACGCACACTGGACTTCAGTTCCAATACCCCACAAAATCAGAATTAGAACGTTAAGAGAAGCGGTTTCTGAGACAAGCTGTGACACCCCCCAAAAATCGCTGTATAAAAATGAGTTCTTTAGTAAGAGATATTATTAGCAGCCGTGGCAGCACCTTCCCTAATCATTACAGTGAGAGCGGTATGAGCTCCCAGCGTCGGGACCCGGACTTATATTGTGCGGGTGAGTCACAGAATCCCGCCGGTCTCTGATTGGCTTAATCTCTGCACATGTCATGCAGGCTATGCCCTTCTTCCTCCTAGAGTTCTTTGCCCCATGTAACGCCATGTGCTCGCAGCCATTTTACCAATGAAAAGCACACTTCTTTCACCCAAAGTACCCCAAACTTCGACTTTGTTCAGAACCAAAGTTTTCCTGAAATTCTAAACGAATTCCACTTCGTTAGAATCAATTCGCCCATCTCTACCCTCAGCCCCTCACCTTGCCAGTCTATTTTTTCTACATATTTTCCGGCTGCATGGGCTTCCTCGGCACATAGTGTCGGACCGGGGTGTCCAATTTGTCTCCAGATTCTGGCACTCCCTCTGTAACCAGCTACAAGTGAAACTGGACTTTTCTTCGGCCTACCACCCCCAGTCTAATGGGCAAGTGGAGAGAGTTAATCAGACCCTAGGCTGTTACCAGCGCCACTTTGTCTCTGCGCGCCAGGATGATTGGTCTATTTTGTTGCCCTGGGCTGAGTTTTCCTATAACTCCTTGGATTCGGAGTCTGATGGAGCTGCTCCTTTCTTCATTGTCTACAGGCGACATCCCTGCCCATCCCTCCCCCTTTCTGTACCCTCTGAGGTCCCTGCCGTGGAGGAGCTGGCCCAGGACCTGACAGCTATCTGGAAGCAGACGCACCATTCTCTACTCCTGGCTTCCGCTCGTACCAAGGCACAAGCTGACACAAAGCGAAGACCCTGCTGATCTATATCCGTTTCAAGGTTCCCAGCTATAAGCTGGGTCCCCGGTTCCTGGGCCCATTCGAGGTGCTTAAGCGCATAAATCCAGTGGCATACAAGCTCCGCCTTCCTCCCACTATGCGGGTCCCGAACTCATTCCATGTCTCTCTTCTGAAACCGGTCATCCTAAATCGCTTCTCTCGGGATGTTGCTCCTCCCACTCCTGAGGCCGTTGCCACCAATGTCTTTACGGTAAAGGAGATTCTAGATATGAAGACGGTTAGAGGGAAGCATTTTTTTCTCATTGACTGGAAGGGGTTCGGGCCCGAAGAGAGGTCCTGGGAGCCAGAGGACAATATTCTGGACCGTGACATCATTCAGAAGTTCCTTCAGGCCAGAAAGAGGGGGAGGCCGACGGAGGGGAGGGGGGGACTGTCACGGGTGGACCTGCGAACCCCGTCCCGGGTCGCAGGCACATCCGTGGTCCCTGCATGAGCGGCACCGCTGCCCGCATGTCGGGCAGCGGGCACGCTCACCCTGCCGGCCGGGTTCCTGCCTACTTACCTGGCCGCGCTCCTGCTGCAGCTCCAGTCTCCCGTCCCCGCTCTCTAGGGCGTGCCCGCGCTGGCTCTGTGAAATTTAAAGGGCCAGCGCACCGGTAATTGGGTATTGCCGGTCGCTGCCCTTATTTAAGCCTGCCCCTTCCTGAGTCTTGTGCCGGATCTTTAGTGCCAATAGCCTATAGAGAAAGCATTTCTAGCCTTGTACTGATTACCGTGTACCGTACCGTTGCTTCCGTTCCTCGACCACAAATCTTGCCGCATGCCCTGACCTT
This sequence comes from Phyllomedusa bahiana, assembly GCA_025379985.1. Taxonomy (NCBI): domain Eukaryota; kingdom Metazoa; phylum Chordata; class Amphibia; order Anura; family Hylidae; genus Phyllomedusa; species Phyllomedusa bahiana. The sequence continues at coordinate 99,717 of JAODAL010008000.1, read as the reverse complement.
CTGCCTGTCCCCGACTACGAGCCTGCCTGACGATTTTGTACCACGCTATACCTCGGCTGCCTCCGCAAGCAAGTCATGTCAGGGTTAGAGACCTGGTAGACTCCCGCCGCAGCAAGTCCATCCCGCTTTGCGGCAGGCTCTGGTGAAAACCGAGACCTACTTATATTCCGCTCCCTGCCGTGGCTTACGCCATCGCTTGCAGTGGTCCAGAGGATCCACTATCTCCGACCGTGACACTCCTTGTATTATTTACATTATCTAACTGCATGTCCTGGTAAATGTTCGTGGTCGGGGAGGCGGGCGAGGGGGGGTGGTAGAGGGCCCCATCCAAAAGTTTGCTATAGGACCCAGGCTTCCCTGGTTATACCTTATCAAATTTGCATACAAGTGTCTGATGTGTCCTTTTTGTACCTTTTGTAATAAAATGATCATGCTTTGTTTGCTAACGTTTTTTGCGCAATTAATATTTTTTTAGCTAAAAATACTTTTTTTATGGATTTTGGCGTCAGAATCCTTTTTTTATGGATTTTGGCGCTAAAATCCTTTTGTTAACATATTTTGGCGTTAATAAAGTTATTTCGCGTCTGACGTCCAAAAATCCGTTTTTTTACGGATTTTGGCGCGAGAATCCTTTTTTTTATGGATTTTGTCACTAAAATACTTTTCTTTACGGATTTTGGCGCTAATAAAGTTATCTCACTTCTGATGTAAAAATAGGGTTTTTTACGGATTTTGGCGCAAGAATCTGTATTTTTATGGATTTTGGCACTAAAATACTTCTCTTTACAGATTTTGGCGCTAATAAAGTTATCTCGCGTCTGACGCCAAAAATTCATTTTTTTACGGATTTTGGCGCAAAAATCAATTTTTTAATGGATTTTGGCACTAAAATACTTTTTTTTACAGATTTTGGCGCTGATAAAGTTATCTCTCTTCTGACGCCAAAAATACGTTTTTTTCTGGATTTTGATGCAAGAATCAGTTTTATGACGGATTTTGCCACTAAAATACTTTTCTTTACAGATTTTGGTGCTAATAAAGTTATCTCGCTTCTGATGCTAAAAATAAGTCCTTTTACGGATTTTGGCGCCAACGCCACGCGTTGACCAGTGGATCCACTATCCTCTCCTCTGAGCAGCGTGACAGTTATGCAGATTCTTGTTATGTAACTGTATTATTACTGTTTTGCTCCTAAAAATAAAAATTGTTGTTTTATTATTTTGTTAGTATTTTGTAAATTCACCTTTAACTTTCCACACTTACTGAATCCTTCTGGACATGTTCTTGATCAGATTCAAACATGTCTCGAGTAAAATCTGATCCCAGGTCTCCTCTACACATTCTCAATTTTGGTGTATACTGGTCACTGGTCACTCACTTGGGAATGAATACAGCTTTTTTCTTCCCTTTACCCACAAGTGTTTAATTGGATTGAGGACTGGTGACTGTGGGAGCCAATTCAGCAACTCTACTCCATTGTCATTGAAACATTTTTTCACAGATCTTGATGTATGCGTCAGATTGTTGTCCTGCTGGAACACTGTTATCCTTTTTATATCCATAATATTTGAGTGTACAAAGTAACTCATCTTGTAGGATACTCCCATATAGCTCAGCATTAAGACCACTATTGTTCCTGGTCAATTATCCAATGCCTTTGGCTGTGTAACATCCCCGTATCAGCAGACTTTTCTTGGCCAACAGACCACTGTCGATAAGCTTGATGATGCAGTTTCTTTTTTTGGGGAAATCTTCTTCATGGCTGCTCCTAAATTCGAACCAGTAACATGTTGCTTAGGAATCAACCTAATAACATGCTGAGCTATTAAGGAATGGAAGAATAGGTTGTAATTTGTAGTGTACAAGAATAAAAAAGATTGTTCTACCATCAGCAGCAAAACAGTAACAATGCAGTTACATGACAAGAATCTGCATAACCAAGCATATGTATAAATAGTTGCTAGTCACATTTATGCATCAAATAGCTAAGATGATTGTCTATAAAATGATACTAATCTCATGTTCAAAGCTGTAGTGGATGGTGAGATACAGAACTTGAAAGTCAAAAGTTCAAAACATTTTACCCTTTTGCTTTTCTGTAATAGACCTCCTATAGGTAGTTATAAAAAAAAAAAACTATAGGTAGGTGTAGCCCTGTCATAAATATATAGGCCCCCTGTAGGTATAAATCACCTTGTAGGTAGGTGGGCCCCCAATAGGTAGATTTAAAGGCCCCTGTACATAGTCTTATAGACCACCTGTAGGTAGGTAAGTATATAGAACCCTGTAGTTAAATATGTAGACCCATGTATATAGGCATGTAGTCCTTATGTAAGTAGGTTTATAAGCCCCTTTTAGGTATAAAGGCTCCCTGTAGGTAGCTATATAGAGCTGCTGTAGGTAGTTACAGACCCGTGTAGTTTTGTATAAAACATCTGTAAATTTATAGGCCCCTGTAGATAGGTCTCCTATAGGTATAAAGCCCCCGTTAGGTAGATAGGCCCCCTATAGGTAGTCATATGGACCCCTGGTAGGTAGGTACGTATACAGAGCCAGGTAGGAAGATATATAATGCAACCTTTAGGCAGTTATATAGGCCTCTTGTAGGTATATAGCCCTCAGTAAGTACAGTGTCAATCAAAAAGGTAGCAAAGTTTTGAACTTTTGACTTTCAGGCCCCATAGCTCACCATCCACTAGAGCTTTAAATGAGAGACTACGATAATTTTATAGACAATCATCTTGATTATCTCATACATAAATTTAACTTGCAACTATTTAGCATATGCTTAGTTAGGAAGATTCTTGTCATGTAACTGCATTGTTACTGCTTTGCTCCTGGTTGTGAAACATCTTTTTCTTCTACTATACTACAAATCACAAACTATTGTCACATTTCCTAATAGCTCAGTGTGTTATTAGGTTAATTCCCAGTCAAAGGTCACTAGTTCAAATCGAGGAGCTGTCATAAAGAAGATTTCCCAATAAAATAGAAGCATCAGCATCCAGCTCAGCAGTCTCTTGGTCAAAAAAATTGCCAGGAGTGCTATGACAGCTGGATGAATATGAAATGGAGTCCGTCCATTCAATCATTCGAAAGCCAAGAGGTGGACATCTATGTAAAATATCGGTGTCAATAAGTCTGCTTGTCACAAGATCTATCAGTTCTGGTGTAACAAACACGGCAGTGGAGGTGGCTTGTATGCTTCACAATAATGAGATCATAGGCATCCATGCAAGCACCACGTTAAATGCATTACACAAGTCTGGAATGGTGGCCCATAAAAAGGTGACAAAGACTCAACTCCAGTATCATCATAAGAAGCGTTAGCCTGAGTTTGCAAAACAGTATGAAAAGTGGACAGTAGAAGTTTGGAAACAGGTTGTTTGAAGTGATGAGAAGATAGTCAATAGACTGAGCTCTGATGGGTGCAAAATAAATCTGGAGGAATCAAGGGAAAAGGGCGCTAATGGATTGAGAAATTGAAGTGACTGTCAAGTTCAGCGGAGGAAGCCAGATGATATGGAGTTGTTTCACAGCCAAATTAATTGGATACTTGACCAGGATCGATGGTGGTCTCAGTACTGAGCTACATGTGTGTATCCTTCAAGATGGGTTACTTTGTACACTCAAGTGCTATGGGTATTAAAAGGACAACATAGTGTTCCAGCAGGACAATGACCCAAAGCATTTGCCAAAATTGCCTAAGAAATGGTTCAATGACAATTAAGTAGAGTTGCTAGGTTGGCCCCCAAGGTCCCTAGAACTCAAAGCAATCTCAAGACAATCAAACATGTGTGGGTAGAGTTGAAGAAAAAGCTGTATTCGTACCCATGTGAGTCGACCAGTATGCAACAACATTGGGAACATGTAGAAGAGACCTGGGATGGGATTTTGGTCAAGACATGCTTGAATCTGATCAAGAGCATGCTCAGAAGGATTCAAGAAGTGTTGAAAGCTAAAGGTGGATTTACAAAATACTAACACTATAATAATTCTTGATTGTCAGTTTTTTAGGAGCTATACAGTTTCAATGCAGGTGCATGACAAGAATCTGCACAACTAAGCATATTCAATAAAGTTGCATGTCAAATTGATGTATAATATAGCCAAGATGATTATCTACAAATTCACATTTAAAGCTGTAGTGGATGGTGAGATATGGAGCCTGAAAGTCAAAAGTTCAAAACATTGTTACCTTTTTGCTTAGCACTGTGTGTATATAAGCCAACTGTAGGTATATAGACCACATTTGGGTAGGTATATAGAGCCCCTGTAAGTACATATGCCCCCTGTAGGTATATAGACCCTCTAGGTATATAGAGACCCTGTAGCTATATACATGCCCCTTGCAAGTATATATGCCTGATATAGGTATATAGAGCCCCTTTAGGTAGGTGTATAGGCCCTATGATTTTAATGAATAAATAAAAAAGATACTCACCTCTCTGTGTTCCCCCACTGAAAAACTCATGCCAGAAGTTTGTGTCCGGCTTGGAAACTTGATGTCATCACTAGTGATGAGCGATTATGTCAACTATCGCCAATTATCATGCCGATAGTCGATAACAGATTATTGCCGATGATCATTAAAGTCTATGGGAGAGGAACAACAGCTTCATTCTAATACCCAAACAGGGGTGGAGAAGCTGGAATTAACATCCACAACAGGAAACTGGATATGTGCTACATCTTAGGCAAGACAATTAGGCAACAAGAGTCAAAGAAAAAAAGTCCCAGACTATTCACTTTCCCTGTCCTGTACCACAGCATGACCCTTAAACCTGTATGACCCACAAAATAAAAAGTGCCAGAAGGCAGTATTATTTGAACCATCATTTTAGTTGAACTGGACATTGAATATCCCTGTCCTGGAACGCAGCATGACACTTAAACCTGTCTGACCCACGGATTAAAAAGTGCCGGAAAAAGGAGTCTTTCAACCACCATTTTAGTTGAACAGGACATTGAACATCCCTGTCATGGACCGCAGCGTGACCCTTAAATCTGCATGACTCACAGATTAAAAAGTGCCGGAACAAGGAGTCTTTGAACCACCATTTTAGTTGAACAGGACATTGACTATGCCTGTCCTGGTCCGCAGCATGACCCTTAAACCTGTTTGACCCACAGATTAAAAAGTGCAAGAAAAAGGGGTCTTTGAACCACCATTTTAGTTGAACAGGACATTGACTATGCCTGTCCTGGTCCGCAGCATGACCCTTAAACCTGTTTGACCCACAGATTAAAAAGTGCAAGAAAAAGGGGTCTTTGAACCACCATTTTAGTTAAACTGGACATTGACTATACCTTTCCTGTACCGCAGCATGACCTAAACCTGTCTGACCTACAGAAAAAAAAGGGCCGGAAAAAGGAGTCTTTGAACCGACATTTCAGTTGAACTGGACAATGACTATACCTGTCCTGTACCGCAACATGACCCTTAAACTTTTCTGACCCACAGATTAAAAAGTGCCGGAAAAAGGAGTCTTTGAACCACCATTTTAGTTAAACTGGACATTGATTATGCCTGTCCTGGACTACATGACCCTTAAATCTACATGACCCACAGATTAAAAAGTGCCAGGAAAAGGAGTCTTTGAACCACTATTTTAGTTGAACTGGACATTGACTATGTCTGTCCTGTACCGCAGCATGACCCCAAAACTATCATCATCATCAACACAGGTGACTTCCTCGTCCTGACATTCTACATCCTGGAGCTGTGGGCTACAAGCAACAGGCATTGCAAGGCGTTGCCGACTGCCCGGGAATTTTGCCGATTGACCGGCTTCCTTTTCCTCCTCTGATGACATCAGTAACTGGGCGTCAGAGCAGACAAAATCATCCTCTTTTTCCTCTTGATCTTTTAAAATGCCTTTTGACCCCAAACACATTTTTTCATCAAAAAGATCTTCAGAAAATGGATTATCTACAGTGGTGGGTACATGAGTTGATATTTGGGCTGCCTTCGCTTCATGTTGGACGGATGCTGATGATGATGATGATGATGATGACATTTGTGGCTGTGACTGGAAGGACAAGGAGGTAAGACTGCTGGATGCAGTTTGTATTAACCGTTGAACAGATTGACGACGCTGCTCGTTACTGAGATTCACATGGCACCGACCCAACGATGACAGGCCTGACGGTCTTGCAACTGACGATCCGCTGGCTTGCGTGTTGTCACCAGCACTGGAAGGAGCATCTTCTCTCGTACCTCTACCTCCATGTCCTACACCCCTCTTTGCTCGCTTACCACCTGAAGTTCGCTCCAAGTTCAGAAAGATAAAAATTTAAAAGGTATGGAAGAGTTTTTGACAGTTTCTTATTGAAAGACGGCTAATCACAGCTATTCTTAAATCCCTCTAATTTCCAACAGCCAACTAGGATTAGAAACAGAATTGTTTCTATCAAATATCTGTGAAATGTGGTCTGGTGGAAGAACCGTAACACAAAATCAACAGTGTTCTTCCTTCAGTCCCTGAGATTTACAACTGCCCAGTAGGACTAGCAGTTGATAGTTTTCAACAAACTATCGTACAAATGCTCGATTAGCGCCAAACTGAGATGCACTGATTGAAATAGAAGTATTACGAAGTTATATGGATTAATATGGTGCAATTTACTAGGAAATATGTATAACATAATTTGTGTACAACTGAGCTCTATGTGCCAAAAAGACGCATGGACTGCAATAAGAGTATTTAAATGTTATATGGATTAATATGGCAACCTTCGCACCACTGACGACAAGCGTAATTTACTATTAAATATGTATAGCACAATATGCGTACAACTGAGCTCTTTGCGGCAAACAGACGCACGGACTACAATAAGAGTATTTAAATATTACATGAATTAATATGGCGTCCTTCGCACCACTGACTACAGGAGCAATTTACTATCAAATATATATATATAACACAATATGCATACAACTGAGCTCTATGCGCCAAACAGATGCACGGACTTCAATAAAACTATTATAGGGATAAGTTATTCCGATGTTTGGGAACACTGTCACGCAGTGATTGCAATAGAACTGAAAAAACAGGGACAAATTCACCTCCTATCAGAGGTCTGCTGGCCAAAAAAGTGGTAAAAAACAATGCTTTTTCAATTCAAGATCATAGAACACATTGAGCTGCAAAATATTTCCCTTCCTTTCAAAAGCCTCTCCTGCTGCCGCCCCCGCCCCTGCCGCAGCCCCGCGGCTAAACACACCAGTAGATATCCTTAAAAATTTCTCTAACTAAATCAGAAGTGAAATTCTCTAATTTAACTCTATTCTAAGCAGTAGGTAGGTGGATGCTTTCATGCATTACAAGAGACTATCTCTCAGAGCTGTTAGAACAGCTATTGGTTTAAACACAGACACATCCTGCTGTGAAGTGGCATAGACAGAGAATGAGCTCAATCAGGACATGCAGTTGCATAGATAAAACGAGGTCATGTGATTTTTGCAGCAAATGAGATCCATACACCGCAAAGTAGTGACGTTGTACATCCTCCTCACCCCCCTCTATCCTCAGAGCTTATTGGCTGGCTGCGAAAATGACAGGAAACGCTGAAAATGGCACGATAGTAAAAGATTATCTGTAAGATTGTCACCTAAACTATCGCGTGATAGGAAATTTCCGATAAACCTAAAAACCGTGCTGATTTCAACTTTTGGCAATAATATCGCTCATCCCTAGTCATCACGGATGCTGCTCCATCACGGATGCTGCTCCCCAAGCCTAGGCCCACTCTTTTGGCATAGGAGAGGCAGCATTATCAGTACACACCACCTGCGCTGCTTACTACGGTGGGCTGTAGGCTCGGGTCCCACTGAGGAGCCGGTAATGTTAATAGTAGCAAGTTCCTAACTGTTTGCAGGTCCTCTGTATGCACGTCATCTGTCAGAATACAGATAACCTATCAATTATACCTAACAGCGAATTCCATTAAAATGAAACCCTCGCATAAACGCTTTTTTTACATTCCCCCCACATAGAATTTTTTGGGGGTTTCCCATTACATTATATGGTATGGTCAATGGCATATTTATAAAGTACATTTTATCCTGCAAAAAACAAATCCTCATATGACTATGTAGATGAAAAAAATTTAAAAAGATATGGGTCTTGGAAAATGGGGCAGAAGAAACTAACACAACAAACAAAATAGACTGCAGTGTTGAGGGGTTAAGATTCTTCAGATAAAATACACACAAATATTTTATAAGCTACAGTAATTATCATCATCATATAAATAATAATAATAATAATAATAATATAATAATAATAATAATAATATTATTATTATTATTATTATTATTAATAAACAAGTGTGGTATGAAACACCTGTGAAATGCGTTACGGGAAATTTGAATGCAAGGATATATGAAAAAGTGCTTAAGCTTACAGTCCCGAAGTCAATAATATTAAAATAAATGTTGATTTATAAATTAAAATCAACATTTACTTTAACATTGATGCAGTGCAAACGAATATTTGGGGTCATGTTAATTTAACTCGTTGGAAATGAGAATAAAATATATGACTTAACCATTTTGCTTTAATAGATTGTACAATATAGTGATAGTTACTATAGTGAATATTTACTATGATGTAATAACATTTGTTACTACAGAGGATAGTTACTATATAGTAATAGTACTAAAGTGTTTTAATTCAAAATTACCTTTACCCTGTATTTAAATAATCTATTCATTTTATAAATACTCACACTTGAAGTAGCATTAAAGTCCTAGGCGTTGCGAGAAGGTACAATATATGGTAGAGAACTGAAGCAAAGTTAAAAAAGAATGGTTTATCCTGTCAAATATAAGCTTTTTGAATCTGAAATTAGCATTTGTCCTTGGTTATCAAAAAGACCATCACCCTGTTGTGCGAATAAATTAGGCCTTTAATTCAGTTTTCCTTAGGAAAAAAAATGCAGACGCAATCCCCTTGTGTATAGGGCAACACTTAAGCCTCATACACAGGTAACAGTCAATCCATTAACCTTTGCTTTTTTCTTAACCTGTGTGTCGTACGCATCGCAATCGTCCTTCTTTTTAATACCTTTTCCTTAATAGTAGTTCACCCAGAACTGAAAAGGGCAGCGCAGCTTTTCATGACATTGACTGTGCTGCTACAATAATAAGCTTTCCTTTTTTCTTATCCTCTCTACCCCCACCTTTTCCTCCACCCTCTGCATCACTACAGTGTCAGCAACCATTTTTTTGGAAGGTAATCTAAAAAGAGCTGTAGAGGCAGGGGTCATGTTAAACTGTAACACAAATGTTATTCCTCGATTATCTAGCTGGGGTAAATGTCAACTGCTCCAGGGGAAAGCAATTGGAAGAGTAGAGTGTGTGAATCTAACAAAGAAGAAAAGACAGAGATAGAGGTTGTGACTGTTTTTTGCCTGAAAGACGTTGAATATAAAATAAGGAAATTCAGCCTATCGAGTTTTCATTTTCTTTCCCTGTGGTCATGCCGCATCAGCTAGATCATAGTATGATAGCTTTCACTTTTGACTCTTTTATTATGTCTGCCTGTATTAAATCCCTGTAAACGAGTCACTAGATGGCCCTATGCAAAGTGATATGCTGAGTAATACATTAAAGAAAACTGACCTTACATTATTAAGAAGTGTTATGGACATGTCACTTATTAAATAATGCGGGGTTTCTTTCCCATCAATTAAAAACTACAAAATGTTTAGGAAACTACAAATAAAATATAATAAAAATGACAGCCTAAGAATGCACATGTACTTTAAAGATCATTGCTGCAATTATTAATCTGTACATTTTTATCAAAAAGGGATTATATGCAAAAAAATAAGCACTTGGGATCCTGTAATGACATTATTTAAATTAAAATGCAATTTAAGAACATGACCCATGAAAATAGAGGAATCTTTTGGATATGTATGTGATGCTGATATGTCTTTATAAAGAAACAGACTGGGGTGCCTACGACCCACCCTAAATATATACACAATTACTTGTTTGTTTCAAGCCTTAAAACACAGTCATCTTTTTTAAGTCTTTTCATTCAAAGAATTCCAAGAACCATAATTTTTCAAGCCTCTTTTTTTGATGGCAGCATTTTACTAAATTACACATAATTTAGTAAATCTGCTATCATTCTTTTTTTTATTTATTGCATGCACTGTGTGGATTAATGGTATAAACAACTTTACAACTGTAGTCTGCAGGTCAATTCAATTGTGGTCATATGCAACTGTTATACAAAAAAAGCATGCAATATGGAAAATAAATAATTTTTTATATTTTTGGGGCAGGATGGATTAAAAGTAAACCCATGTGTTTTTTTTTTTAATTTCTAATGATATATGTCATGTGGTATAAGTACTGTATTAACTTTGTTATGCTGATAATGATGCTTGTAGGGGTAACAAATATGCATTTTTTATGTATGCTATACTATTTTTATTTATTTTTTCTGGACTTATGGATATATGACTGTACCTAAAATCTCAGTGCTGTATAGTTTGTAACAAAAACAAATTAAAAACTCATCAGTTGTGAGCAAGACATGCTTACCCCAAACTCTCCTTTGCAGATGGTTTCCCTAGTGTCTATTTAGGGTACCTGCATATGGCATGGATATACTGTGGATTGTTGACAACAGAAAATCTGTAGCAACTCTGCAGTTAGAACCTCAGAGATATATCCACACCAAATTGTGCAAATTTTAGCGTGGATTCATTGCAGTCTTGCCTTTGGTGATTTTAGAGCATATGATACAATTGTAAAATAGAACAAAAATCAATATGTTCAAAATCCAAGTAAAACAGCAAAATCTGCAACTATAAACTTTTATTGCTGATTTGTTGTGTATTTTAACTTTGCTATTAAAGTCAATGGGGAAAAGACAAGCCTAACCCATATCTACAACCCAAATTGACATGCTGTGGATTAAAAATTCCAACCAATAGTAATTTTGTATGTGAATTCTGTGCAGATTTAACGCTTTAACTACACTGCTGCTACTTAAATATATTTTGGATTTTCCACATTCAAGTCCACTATGGAAAATCCACAGCGTTTCCATCCTGTGTGCAGTGACTCTAAGACCTGTTTCATGCATTCATAATACAATTGAATTTTGGCATCTGTTCTACACAAACATACTTGGACACAAAAGTTCCCTGTACTGTTCTGTGGTAATATGTGCTTAATACAGTAAAATGTATTAAACAATATGAGCCATAACGTCTATCTGTATTATGGCCATGTTAGTCCAGTCTAAGTTCTGAACTAATTAAACACTGTTGCGTCTCTATTACATTCAGTGACTCAGCTCTTAAAACCTAGCCCAGACTGATATGACAACATCTGATTACTGCAGAACTTGCTACCTAGACATCTTTGGCCCCTGACTGCTGCAAACATACCCATCTTCTATAACAACAAATAACTGGGATCCAAACAGATTGCAGATGACAGATACATACCTAGGCCATCATTTACTAATGCTGTCTAAAACTTAGCGTAAAATTAGACAGGCAGTCTAAAAGTGCATCCGATTTATCATGCTAGCTCATTGTGATTGATAAAATAGACCATGTTTTTTGTTTGCTCACATGAATTTTGGAGCAGTTTTGGTGCAGACTTTGGTGCAATGTGTCACCTTGTGGTCATGTCCACTTCCCACCGGGTCACATCCACTTTTTGGTAAACCACACTTAATTATAGAGCAGTGTTCAGAAAGTATTTTAAGCCCATAGTAAATGCATCTGGGACATGCTGTGCCAAAAATGTGCCACTTTTTGGCTAATTTTAGAACACTTTTCTGGTGCATTCATATTAGTAAATGAAGGCTGTTGTTTCCAAAAGTTTATACAAAACGTGTACAAAAAATGCACTATTTATACAGTATCCATAAAACATATAGGGGTATGTTCACATGACGTCTTGCAGGCGTATATCAGCGCGTACTGTGAACGCCACCATATCCCTGCTAGCCAGCGCATACTTCTGAAGCACTCCCACTTACTTTCACTTTCCCCAGGGAATATGCTTTAAAATCACAGCACTCAAAGAGTGCAATGATTTTACTGTATTTGCAGGGGGTAATTCGGGCGGCTTGCAGTGCAATTACGTGCCGAATTATGCCCTGCAAATATGCAGTATGAACATACCCTAAGTGTATGGCAATAACCCATGAAAATACTACAAATTTATATGGTCACACCGGAAAAGAGATGTAACACTGGGAGAAGAAGTGCAAGAAGCCCAACTTGTATAATCTATGTAGAGTTCAGAGGTTGAAAATTTGTTATCTGGTATAGCTCATGTGCAGCTGTGACACATTTTTTCTCTTTTTTCCTTTCCCTTCTTTTTTTCCGTTACCATTATTTTTTTTTTTAAATGTGTCTCCTACATGTTTAAAGAATTTTTAGTTGGTGGTCCCCATTCATCTTTCCTTATATAATATACTAAAAAGCACTTAACATTTTTACCAAATAAAGGAAATATTTTTATAAATACCCCTCTTTCTGTTTTGCTTAAATTATAAATTGGAAACTCTTTCCTTTCATGTAAACAACCCCCAAATTTCCTTTAATTTTTTTTTTCCCTGCCCTGCTAAAACCTATACTATGCCTGCTGTTGCCTCATGTGTCCCAAAACTTAATCTAATTGACTGCCCGTTTATCTCAAATACTGAACTTCAAATATAATAATGCCTTTAAAGGTAAAAATAGTAACAAGAGCACAACTACAAAATGATGAGGCCCAAACCAAATATTAAATCTAATTCAGACTCCTCATACATCAAACCTAAGGCTATGTTCACACGGCATAATTGCGGGGCGTTTAGTACACCCCGCAATTACGCCGGGTCTTTGGGAGTCGCCCTGATCAGTGTGTACTCCCACACTCCAGACTCTAATATGAGTCACGTGGGTCGGGACCTTTTTCCAGCGGCCATTGAGGGGTAACCATTTGAATACTGCTATTGTAATAATGTTTCTATAATTAGGTCTTATCACCTGCACTTTTGCTAATGTTATTATACACTCATCGGCCACTTTCTTAGGTACACCATGCTAGTAACGGGTTGGACCCCCTTTTCCCTTCAAAAACTGCCTAAATTTCTTCGTGGCATAGATTCCACAAGGTGTTGCAACGATGCTCAATTGGTACCAAGGGCCCAAAGAGTGCCAAGAAAATATTCCCCACACCATGCCCACCACCACCACCAGCCTGAACCGTTGATACAAAGGCGGGATGGACCCCATGCTTTCATGTTGTTGACGCCAAAATTCTGACCCTACCATCCAAAATGTTCGCAGCAAAAAATCGAGACTCATCAGACCAGGCACGTTTTTTCCAATCTTCTACTGCCCCAATTTCGATGAGCTTGGGCAAATTGGAGCCTCAGTTTCCTGTTCTTAGCTGAAAGGAGGGGGCACCCGTGTGGTCCTTCTGCTGCTGTAGCCCATCTGCCTCAAAGTTCGCCGTACTGTGCATTCAGAGATGCTTTTCTGCCTACCTTGGTTGTAACGGTTGGCTATTTGAGTCACTGTTTGCCTTTCTATCAGCTCGAACCAATCTCCCCTTTCTCCCTTTGACCTCTGGCATCAACAAGGCATTTCCGCCCACAGGACTGCCGCTCACTGGATTTTTTTTCTTTTCGGACCATTCTCTGTAAACCCTAGAGATGGTTTTGCGTGAAATCCCAGGAGATCAGCAGTTTCTGAAATACTCAGACCAGCCCTTCTGGCACCAACAACCATGCCACGTTCAAAGGCACTCAAATCACCTTTCTTCCCCCATACTGATGCTCGTTAAAACTGCAGGAGATTGTTTTTGACCATGTCTACATGCCTAAATGCACTGAGTTGCCGCCATGTGATTGGCTGATTAGATATTAAGTGTTAACGAGCAGTTGGACAGGTGTACCTAATAAAGTGGCCGGTGAGTGTATATTAGCCATGCATTAATTATGTATCTCTATATATAAATGCCTATGGTACATCTACTACTTATTTAATTGTTTATGGACAATATACACTAAGCTCTTTGTTCTAGCTACGTGTCATGGTAATTATATTTAATATTGGTATATTGCTATGTATTTATCTAATATAATGTGATTCCACAGAATTAAGTAATTATTGTACCCTATAGATAACATTACTATTTTCTACTTTACCCTTTAGGTATCATGGACTCTTGTTTCCACACTCTTTGAAAATCATGTGCTTTTTTATCCCTTTATTTACTTTTTATGAAAGTTAAATACTTTATTTAAATAAACTGATTAATAATATTGAAAGAGTAATATTCAAAGAAAAACGGAAAAATGGCCATACTCACAGCTAGGAAGCTGAAATTAGACTAAACACAGCACAGAGGCAGCACAAGCCCCCATGCTACTTAAGACTAATACCCAGGTATAGTTTTTTGGTGGTAACCCATTCGTCTCACCACTAGGGGGACATAAATCTGCACCTTAAAATGGCATTTGTTCAGATTGCATGCAAAATGGCACAGTACCAGACATTGGGAGACTGTACAGATGCAAAAATACCCGTAAGACAGCCATGAAGGGGCTTGTAGGCTTACAGTATAGTGGCCACTGTATTAACTAATACCTCGTATTTGATGTTTTTCAAGTATGTGAAAAAATTTTTATTGCCCAACAGTACTGGGGAGTAAATGCAAATGAAGAATACCAGCAGCCGCCCCCTTATGCATGGAAGGTGTGTGAGCGGCTGTCTTGTCCTTATTTTAGGGAAAAAAATCATTCCTGACTCCAATCTTGCAATCAGAATAAATCCCTGGATCAGCGACCCTTCTCCAGAATCCTAGACACTATAACTTGTTATATTATAACTAGAGATGGGCGAATTTCTCAAAAATTCGGTTCGGTCACTTCTCCGAATTTCCAGACAAAAATAAATTCGGTCCGAATGACATTCTGGAGGTGGCAAAACAGTAGTAGGCCACAAAGTGGCACAATGACAGAGAGTGGAGGTCACAGCAGCAGCAGCATGAGGTCAGCGAGTTGCACAATGACACAGTGTGGAGGTGACGGCGGCAGCCACAGCAGCATGAGGTCAGAGAGTGGCACAATGACATTCTGGAGGTGGCAAAAACAGGAGTGGGCCAAAGAGTGGCACAATGACACAGTGAGGAGTTGCCCAGCATCAACAGAAGCAGCAGCATGGGGTTTAAGCAGTGGCCACAATGACATTCTAGAGGTGGCAAAAACAGGAGTGGGCCACAGAGTGGCACAATGACACGTGTGTAGGTCACGGCAGCACCACAGCACCCAGCATGAGGTCAACAGTGGCACAATGACAGAGTGTGTAGGTCACGGCAGCAGCCACAGCAGCAGCATAGGTCAGACAGTGGCACAATGACACAGTGTGTAGGTCACGGCAAGCAGCAGCAGAGGTCAGACAGTGGCCCCAAGGGACATTCAGGGGTGGCAAAAAAAGGAGCAGGCCACAGAGTGGAAACAATGACGTTCCTGGAGGTGGCAAAACAGTAGTAGGCCACAGAGGGGCACTATGACAGAGAGTGGAGGTGACGTCAGCAGCAGCATGAGGTCAGACAGTGGCACAATGACATTCTGGAGGTGGCAAAACAGTAGTAGGCCACAGAGTGGCACAATGACAGAGAGTGGAGGTCACAGCCGCAGCAGCATGAGGTCAAAGAGTGGCACAATGACACAGTGTGGAGGGCACGGCTGCAGCAGCATGAGGTCAGACAGTGGCACAATTACATTCTGGAGGTGGCAAAAACTGGAGTAGGCCACAGAATGGCACAATGACAGAGAGTGGAGGTGATGGCAGCAACAGCATGAGGTCAGAGAATGGCACAATGACATTCTGGAGGTGGCAAAACAGTAGTAGGCCACAGAGTGGCACAATGACAGAGAGTGGAGGTGACGGTGGCAGCAGCATGAGGTCAGACAGTGGCACAGTGACATTCTGGAGGTGGTTATATATGGAGGAGGCCACAGAGTGGCACAATGACAGAGAGTGGAGGTGACGGCAGCAGCCGCATGAGGTCAGAGAGTGGCACAATGACATTCTGGAGGTAGCAAAAACAGTAGTAGGCCACAGAGTGGCACAATGACAAGAGGGGAAAGGTGACGTGGAGCAGCATGAGGTCAGACAGTGGCACAGTGACATTCTGGGGGTGGTAATAAAGGGAGTAGGCCACAGAGGGGCACAATGAAGAGAGTGGAGGTGACGGGCACCCGCATGGGGTCAAAAGTGGCAAAATGACATTCTGGAGGTGGCAAAAAAGGAGTAGGCCACAGAGTGGGAAACCAATGAAGAGAGTGGAGGTGACGTGGCAGCACCCGCATGAGGTCAGAAAGTGGAAACAATGACATTCTGGAGGTGGCAAAAAAAACCATAGTAGGCCCACGGGAGTGGCACAATGACAGAGAGTGGAGGTGACGGTGGCAGCAGCATGAGGTCAACAGTGGCACAATGACATTCTGGAGGTGGCAAAACAGTAGAAAGGCCACAGAGTGGCAAAATTTGAAGAGAGGGAGGTGACGTGGCAGCAGCATGAGGTCAGACAGTGGCACAGTGACATTCTGGAGGTGGCAATAAATGGAGTAGCCACAGAGTGGCCAACAAGGACAGAGAGTGGAGGTGACGGCAGCAGCAGCATGAGGTCAGAGAGTGGCACACTGACATTCTGGAGGTAGCAAAAACAGTAGTAGGCCACAGAAGTGGCCCCAATAAATAGAGAGTGGAGGTGACGGCGGCAGCAGCAGAGGTCAGACAGTGGCACAATGACTTTTCTGGAGGTTCAAAAAACCAGTAGTGGGCCACAGAGTGGCACAATGACAGAGAGTGGAGGTGAAGGCGGCAGCAGCATGAGGTCAGACAGGGGCACAATGACATTCTGGAGGTGGCAAAAACTGGAGTAGGCCACAAAGTGGCACAATTTCAAAAAAGTTGTTCAGCAGCAACAAAATATAAATAAATTAGAGTGCACGCCTTAAAGACCTGGATCAAGGTCCTATATAAATCCACCAAAAAGAAATAGAAAAGGCAGCACTTCAAAAAATCAAAACAATTTTTATTTACCCAACAGCAGCGACGTTTCGGTTCTGAACAGAACCTTTCTCAAGCACAGCAAAACAGTGACCTCTAGTGGCATGTATAGTGCACATATACAGTGAATATAATGACATACAATCAAATGTGAAATAAACAATGCATCAAAATAACAGCAGTCTAATAATAATAAAGAGTGAAATGACATCATCAGGAGTGTTGAAAAATTGCCAGTGATCCTATCTGGATATTCATATGAAAAACATGTGAAATACAATGTGAATAAATACAATATGTTGAAAATCAATACCCCTGTGAAATCTATAATCAGAATACAGTACATACAATTCGCTGCTTACTCGCTGGACATCATGGGCGAGCAGCGCGAAGCTCCGGCGTCTCTCAATCGGAAGAGCGCATGCGTGACATCTGAGAACGGCGCCTGCGCAGAAGCGTCCGAGCTCCGGCATACTGACAGAGCCGGCAACCTCAATGCGCATGCGTCCCTCCCCGTGTCCCCATGCTTAAAGAAACATTACATAGAGCAACTCAATAGAGCAAAATAAAGGTAAAGTGTAAAATAAGCTCCAATATATAACAAAAACAACTTGTTGGTCATCACAGGGAACTTATAAATACCCCAATATAGGTGATATGCCACCAACCACAGGCACACCGAAAACAAGACAAATGGTCATGATCACGATGTATCCACGGAGGGCACAAAATAAGTCCCACCGCTACAGGCAGATAGATCCACTACATGCCACGGGCAACCACCAACTAAGGGGGGCGCAATTTCAAAAGGACAGCGCTTTTATGATCCCTAGACCTGTATTAAGGAGCCATACACAAATATATATATACAAAGTCAGATGCTCAAACATATAATTAAATGACGCTCAACATCCAGAAATAACACCGGAGCCACCGATGCCGCCTGACGGAATTTCCAGTGGTAATTACCATAATAAAGAGATCTTCAGATCTAAAAAATAAAGAAAAAATTATTAATAAAAAATAATTAATAAATATAATAATATGATTATAAAAATAATCATAAATAAAAACAATAACTAGCACTGTCTGTGCTACCTAACACTGAAAGGAAAAAGAGGATATATTTTAAATTCTAAATTCATACCTTTAGGGAATAACGTCTCTAATTTGTGTATCCACTGAAGTTCCTTCCGCTTTAAAGACAACAGTCTATCTCCACCATTTTGGATAAAATTCTTAGGGACTATGCTGTTACTGCTAAATATTATATTAGGGATACTACAGATTTTTTAAATAAAATTCATGAAATTGAGATTAAAGAAACCGATCTCCTAGTATCCTTTGATGTTTCCAATCTATATATGTCTATCAGCCATCAGAGAGGTTTAGCCGTTGTTAAAAATTTTTTGGAGACCTCAGATTTCTCTAGGGAACTTGTAGACTTTTTATTGAGTCTTTTGGAATTTATTTTGAGGGCGAACTACTTTGCATTTCAAGAGAAGTTTTTTTTATACAATTGAGAGGCACTGCCATGGGATCAAATGTTGCGCCAACATATGCGAATATGTTTATGGCCACATTGGAGGAGGAACACATCTATGTGTCCCACCATCAGGATAATATCCATAGATGGTGGAGATACATAGATGATGTCTTTGTTATTTGGAGGGGCTCTGCAGCTGAACGATGAATTTTTTGAGTTTCTGAATAATATGGATCCAGACATCAAATTCACTATGACATCCTCACAAACCAATGTCCAATTTTTGGCCACTATGGTTTGGAAAAGTGGTAATAAATTGATTACAGACTTTTTTTTAAGGAGACAGAAACAATTTTTCCAAAAGATTTCCCCCCATGGAAAAGGATAGATCCCTTCCATGGTTGAATGAAAACATTTTTGGAACAGCTTAAACATAAATTTGAGGTTTTGAAGGTTATTCCTTTCAACATGTTCCATTTAAATAAACGTGGTGGAAAAAGGACTTACTTTTTTTCTCCTTAAAGTGAACAAAAAATTTCAAAAAATGGATTATTAACTAACCCAAAAATTAAAAGTTTCCCCTAAAGGTTAAGAAATTTTTAAAAATTTAAAAGATATTCTTGTTTCAGCAGATATTAGGAAGGATAATGATTGTGCACAAACATTTCTGAGACCACAAAAATCTGGTTGTTTTCCATGTCTCAATTGTTCTTGTTGTAAGAATCTTATTAGGAGTGACACGTTTATACATCCACAGACAAAACAACCTTATAAAATACATAATTTTTTAACATGTCACAGTTGTTATGTAATTTATGTACTCATCTGTCCCTGTGGAATCTTTATGTAGGTGAGTCATCACATGAGTGTAGAAATCGTATTAATAAGCATAAATCCACGATCCGCACTGGGAAGATAGATCTTCCAGTGTCGAAACATTTTCTGGAGGCTAAACATAAGGTTGAGGATTTGAGGTTCATGATCCTTGATCATGTTCCTTTAAATAAACGTGGTGGAGATAGACTGTTGTCTTTAAAGTGGAAGGAACTTCAGTGGATACACAAATTAGAGACGTTATTCCCTAAAGGTATGAATTTAGAATTTAAAATATATCCTCAAATGTGACGTTGAAATATTGATTCCCTGTTACTGGTCCTCATTATCCTTTCAGGGTTAGGTAGCACAGACAGTGCTAGTTATTGTTTTTATTTATGATTATTTTTATTAATTATTTTTTCTTTATTTTTTAGATCTGAAGATCTCTTTATTATGGTAATTACCACTGGACATTCCGTCAGGCGGCATCGGTGGCTCTGGTGTTATCTCTGGATGTTGAGCGTCATTTAATTATATGTTTGAGCATCTGTCTTTGTATATATATATTTGTGTATGGCTCCTTAATACAGGTCTAGGGATCATAAAAGCGCTGTCCTTTTGAAATTGCGCCCCCCTTAGTTGGTGGTTGCCCGTGGCATGTAGTGGGTCTATCTGCCTGTAGCGGTGGGACTTATTTTGTGCCCTCCATGGATACATCGTGATCATGACCATTGGTCGTGCTTTCGGGGTGCCTGTGGTTGGTGGCATATCATCTATATTGGGGTATTTGTAAGTTCCCTGTGATGACCAACAAGTTGTTTTTGTTATATATTGGAGCTTATTTTACACTTTACCTTTATTTTGCTGTATTGAGTTGCTCTATGTAATGTTTCTTTAAGCATGGGGATGCGGGGAGGGATGCATGCGCATTGAGGTTGCCGGCTCTGTCAGTATGCCGGAGCTCGGACGCTTCTGCGCAGGCGCCGTTCTCAGATGTCACGCATGCGCTCTTCCGATTGAGAGACGCCGGAGCTTCACGCCGCTCGCCCATGATGTCCAGCGAGTAAGCAGCGAATTGTATGTACTGTATTCTGATTATAGATTTCACAGGGGTATTGATTTTCAAAATATTGTATTTATTCACATTGTATTTCACATGTTTTTCATATGAATATCCAGATAGGATCACTGGCAATTTTTGAACACTCCTGATTATGTCATTCACTCTTTATTATTAATTAGACTGCTGTTATTTTGATGCATTGTTTATTTCACATTTGATTGTCATTATATTCACTGTATATGTGCACTATATATGCCACTAGAGGTCACTGTTTTGCTGTGCTTGAGAAAGGTTCTGTTCAGAACCGAAACGTCGCTGCTGTTGGGTAAATAAAAATTGTTTTGATTTTTTGAAGTGCTGCCTTTTCTATTTCTACAGAGTGGCACAATGACTGAGAGTGGAGGTGACGGCGGCAGGAGCAACAGCATGAGGTCAGAGAGTGGCACAATGACACAGTGTGGATGTCACGGCACCAGCAACAGCAGCAGCAGCATGAGGTCAGACAGTGGCACAATGACAGAGTGTGGAGGTGGGTGGCAATACCAGTCCCTGGTAAAGATGGTTGGTGGCAGACGGAGAAACTGTCAGCAGATGTGTGGCATCAGGCGGGTGGCGGCATCTGAATAGTGGCTGAGGCAGGCAGTTTGAACCCAGACTCATTTCTCACAGTTTGGGTGAGTCATCATGGCTGATGTAGTCTGATGCCTAAGGCATTGGTGTGTGGAAATCCTGGCCGATGCACGCCTGATTAATCTTGACAAAGGTCAGTCGTTTCACATTTCCCGTGGACAAAACGGGTTCTCCTTGAGTAACGATGGCCCCAGCCGCACTGAACAACCCGCTCTGATGCCACACTACTGGCCGGCAGGACAGCTTCTCCACTGCAAACTCAGCAAGTTGCGGCCACACAAAACCAGTTTGCTGCCCATAGTCCCGCGGATCTTTTTAACGGGGTGGCAGAGTGCTGTCCAAGTAGGCCACCACCCGTTGGTTCAGGGTCTGCTCCAGGTCCGCTGCTGCTGGTGACTGCCCCTCCTCACCCGGCGGGTGAAGGAAAACTGCTCATCAGTGACTCCAACTTAGGTTGCTGCTGATGGAGCTGGTACTGCTCCTCCCCCCCTCCCCCACCTTCCCCCACAGTCGGCAGTAGTAGTGAGCGCTGAAGAACACCCGGGGTCAAAACCTGTCAGGGGAGGGACAAAACCCGCACATGGGCAGCAGCCAACTAAATACGGAGGATTTCCCTTTAGATTTGGTTTGTCCCCCCCCTTAAATGTGGGAAAAGGCCCCATTTGGACCCGGTGGGGGGGGTCCAATAGGGGGGGGAGACCAAAGTCATCCTTTTTTTCCCCGGGGGGAGGTGACTTTGGGCTGTCACTAGCCAGGCAAATCAGCAGTGCGGCCATCTGCACAAGTGACCCCGGGGGGCTCCCTCTCCTTTTCCCTGTTCTCCCCACGGTGCTTTGGGTCTTTGCCTTGTCTTCCCACTCCATCTCCCCCTCCAGCTGCCCCTGCCCCTCCTCTCTTGTCACCGGGGGTAGAAAAAATCCACTCATTTCACCAGAAAATGTTTGCTCCAATGCCCTCCTCCTCCCCCATTTAGTCCCCCCGGATCATGGGGCCGCGAGATGTAGTCGCCACTTTCCCCTTCCCCTGCCCAACAGATTTTTCGCATCTTTCCAGGCATGAAGGGGGGAATGAGTTTCACCCCGTAAGTCCTGGGCGATGACAAAAAACGTCCCCTCCTCGAAGGGCCCTAAAACAAGGGCAGGTGTCACGCTGAGTGCCACTGGCTGACATCAAGTTCACGGGGGAGTACTCCTGCCACCGGGTCATAAAAAAATCGTTTTCCCTTTTTGTTCATACATTTCCGGGCCAGCATGTGCTGGCTGGAATTTCCCAAGGGTGAAACATCGCATTCAGAGTGTTTTGGGGAAAAGGGGCGTTTGCTGTGAAACTCGAGGGGGTGTTTTGGCTTTGTAGGAATGGATGAAGTGCATGCCATTTCCCCCTGGCCATTTTCAGAATCTTCTGAAGATCGGTGGAAGATTCGAAATTTTTCACAACCAGATTGAACTTGGCGCCATGAGGGCGAAGGACCACCCCTCCTGGGTGCAGGGGGCACCAGTTCCTCACATTGTCCGTCCCCTGGTTTGATTTAAGTTGGCGCGGGGAAACCACACTCGATTTCTTGCTGCTACGGGGAGCATTCCTCCCCTGTTTGATTCGTTCGCCGAGGCCAGCCAGGTTTTAAACTGCGTGACACCGCTGTGCCTTACACATGGGTAGGGAGCAGTACTTTGGAGCGGGGAAGGTGGGGGTGGTGGAGGGGAAGGCAGACTTGGTGCAGGAGCCGAAAGTTTGACAACGGGGAGGAGAAAGCGCTTTTCTTGTCAAGTTGTGGTTGCCGGGGAGGAAGCACTTTCCCCCCCAGGGGCCTAAAGGAATGGGTCTCCCCGACCATAGTTACGCCCCACACGCCGGCTCCCATGCACCTTGGAAAAAAACCGATAAGCTAAAAGACTGGCCCACCTTCTGTTCACATATTTTGAAGTGCGGGGTATGCCTTTTTGGAAAATAAATTGGGTTTGGAACCTCCATCTGGGCCGGGGACAACCCCCTTGTTTTGAAGGGTGGATCCCCCTTTGGGAAAAGGGGAGGTACTGCAGTACCAACAACTTGGACAGGAGCACGGCCAGTTTGCCCTTGTTGGGTTTTTGTACGTCCCTTTTTGCTTTTTGCAATCGCCTCGCAAACGACTTGGGCGCCTTGGTAGCGGGGCAGGAGCATCGGACCGGGAGATGATTCAAAGAGAAAACTCCTTTGCAGAGGTGGGGAGCCTTGACTGGCTGAAATGGCAGGGTCCCACGGGCGCTGCTGTGTGCTTTTTCTGTGGCGGCAGATGGACCCCAAAACTGAGCCACGTTTCTCCCAGGCCACCGGTGGTGACGTGATTGTTGAGGGGGGCCGGGGTCCCAAACTTTAGTCCTCCACGCTTCATTTCTCCCTACAGATTCTACAAAACCCCAAATTTCGGCTCCTCCGGTGTTTAAAAAAGAATCCCACACGCCCGGTATGGGAAATTTTACCGAAAAGCTCCGCATGAGTGCTACTGCCCCCGCTGCCTCGTGAGCCCCTGTCCCGCTACTTTTTGGCCTCGAAGTGGGTTTTTAACCCCGTGGCCGCTTGGCTCCCGCCCCTCACATGTGCTACCCTGTGACTGGGCCACACAACCCATTTGCTGGTTTGCCGCCCCTGACACGAAAAGGACGCCCTTTTCTCCGGATGATGAAGCCTTCCCTCACCGGACCCCCAAGTGCGGTCGGCTAATCATCATCTATTTGTGTTTCATGTCATGCTGTCCCATCACGGCTTTGGGAGCGAGGCTGACCCCCCAACATGACCTCCCAGATTCAACATCTATACTTTGCCGCCCCACGCAAAACAGGGGATATTGGCCCCATTTTTTTGCTGCCAAAATAGCTGCTGACTGCCCCCTCAAATTTTCTGCTCGCTATATAGTGGGGCTGAGCCCAGACCACATGTAGATCTTGGCTGGGGGAACCCATGGGACGAGGCGGGTTTAGGACAGGTGAGGGTTGCTGCCCCCTCCCGGGCCATGCCTAAAAGGTTGTGTCTGAAGTTCCCCCGACTCTTGGGGTGGGGGTTTTCAGATGTCTCTGGGGAAGTGGATGACCTTTTAACCATTAAGAACCATTGGGTTGCTGAACAACACACGGCCGCTAGATGACAGTGGGAGTTGTGGCCTCCCGGTGACCCCTCGGCGACGTCCCCCCGATGTGCTGCGACCTGGGGCCCGCTCCAGGAATGTTTTTGCCTCGCCATCGCAGTGAAAAGCCCCCACCTCTCTGTTGCAATGTTTGTTTAAATGTACAGACACTTTTTATGAAGATATTTAAGATAATACACACCCCTTATTTTATCCAAATGAACCCCCTAAGAAGCTTGGGTAACCCCTTGGGGTTAATTGCGCCCACCCAATGGGGAGAAAAATTTGACTTGTATGTGCCCCATTAAAAACTTGTGTATTTTTTGAAAATAAAAACAAACAGGCTTTTTTAACCTTCGGATTGAATTATGCACAGAATTTTTTTCTGTGGCGGTGAAAAACAAAATTTCTTTTACTGATACAAAAATCAGAAAAATACTTAGTTTAACCCCTTTGGGTGTAAATTTCGCAAAAGAATTAGCAACAAAAAAAAAAAGAGCTTTGTAGCGGTTACAATGGGTTTTTTTTACGCTACCAACAGAGGAAAACTTTAAATTTAAACCTTTGCTTGTAATTTTCCAGGAAAAAAAGTATTTTTTGGGGGTGAAAAAACGTTTTTTTAGTCACCAAAGAGAGAACAACGCTTAATTAACCCCCCGGTGTAAATTGCACAAAAGAATTGAGCAACAAAAAAATCAGTTTGTAGCGGTTCAAAGGTGTGTTTTTACGCTACACAACGAGAAAAAATTGTAATTAACCTTCGCTTGTGAATTTTGCTAAGGAAAAATGTATTTTTTGGGGGAAATAAACGGGTTTCTTTTGTCACCACACAGCGAAAAAAAGCTTAATTAACCATAGGTGTAAAAATTTCGCAAAGAATTGAGAACCAAAAAATAGGCTTTGTACGGTTTTCAAAGGGGTTTTTTTTGTACGAACAAAGGGGAAAAATTGTAATTAACCTTTGTTGTGAATTTGCTACAAGAAAAATGATATTTTGGGGGTGAAATAAACGGTTTGTTTAGTCACCAAACAGCAGAAAAAACGTAAAAAACCCCCGGGGAGACAAGCTGAGCACCCCCCAAAAAACGCTGTATAAAAATGGTTTTAGTATCAGCTATGTTCACAAACAGCCGCGGCGCACCCTTTCCCAAACAGTACGTGAGGGCGGTTGGCCCACGTCGCCCCGGACTTTATAAGGCGGTGACGTCACAAAACCCGCGGTCTCTGATTAGCTTTTCTGCCATGTCAGCAGGCTATGCCCTTCTTCCTCCCAGGTTCTTTGCCCCCTGTAACCCTGTGCTGCAGCCTTTTACAATCAAAAGCCAATTCGTTCACCCAAAAGTACCCCCAAATTCGACTTCTTCCCAACCCTAGTTTTTTCCCGAAATTCTAAACTATTCCTCTTTTTAAACAATTCGCCCTCTCTAATTATAACGCTTAGAAATGCTTCCAGACCGTTTTTTTAACTTGTTAGTAATCGGGGTCAGAGGTTTTGGGTCATGCTGCGGTCCCGGACAGGATAGCAATGTCCTTCAACTAAATTTGGTTTAAAAGACTCCTTTTTTCCGGGGACTTTTTAATCTTTGGGGCATGCATGTTAAGGGTCTGCTGTTGTACAGGAAGGGAAAATGAATGTCTGTCAGTTTTTTTTTGTGACTCTTGTTCCAATTTTTGTTGCCAAGAGTAAACTATCCCGTTTTCTGTTCGGTGTTAAAATTCAGCTTCTCCACCCTGTTTGGATGTAAAAATGAAGTGTTGTTCCCCCTTTCCCCTGATTTAATGGTCATCGGCGATAATCTATTATCGATAGTGTTGAGCGATTATTATCGACAAAGTTGAAATCGGCACAGTTTTTATGTTGATCGAAATTTTTAGATCATGCGATAATTTAGGTTAAAATCTGTGCATCATCTATTAAGATCGTGCCATTTTCGGTGCTTCCTTTCATTTTGGCGGCGAGCAAATCAGCTTACAGAATAGAGCAGGGTGAGATGTGTGTGCGACGTCATGACTGGGATGTGTATGGTTGCGAATGGCTGGAAAAATCACATGACCTCATTTTACATAGAACAGCGTTTCCTGTTCAGCCTCAGTGTCTCTCAGCGTCTCAGAGCAGAAGGAAGTGCGCTCTGCTTGTGTCCAAACAGCTCAGCGAAATTATTCTATTTCTTCACAGAGAAACCTCTACTATTAGCTGTGATCTTACAATTTAGTTAGATTAGAGATTGGAAGATTTTATGTAGTTAGGTAGAGAATTTTAAAGGAGCATCTACCGCTGTAAAGTCACGGGGGGGAGGGTGGGGGCCCGTGGGCGAAACAAGACAAGCTCTATATAGAATCCTGGATAAAGTTCACTAAGACTGAGTGTAGACATTGCACTGCAATAGCTTTATTATTAACAGTTTTCTATTGAAATATTTCCTGGATATTGGGCAGCCTGAACTTATAGGATACACATCTTTTCTAGTAATTCCAGGTCTCTTTGTTAGGTGCAAAACTCCACTTTTATTATCAGTATACATTTCAGATAGTTGTTCATTTTCAATTTTGCCCATTCCACCTTTGTTGATATATCCACCTTGCACTTAAATTTGAATCTAGCAATTTTATAGTCACCACAGGTGTTTTGTAATGTGCCAAAAATATCTTGTATTATACTTATACATATCAGATACTTGTTTTTTGACTTTGGCGCACTACTGATTTTTTCATTGAGGCAGCTTGCACTTAAATTTGAATCCAGCAATTTTATAGTCACCACAGGTGAATTGAAAGATGCCAAAAATATCTTGTATTATACGAATACATAACAGATACGTGTTTTTTGACTTTGGCGCACTACAGCTTTGTTCATTGAGGCAGCTTGCACTTAAATCTGAATCCAGCAATTTTATAGTCACCACAGGTGAATTGAAAGGTGCCAAAAATATCTTGTATTATACGAATACATAACAGATACGTGTTTTTTGACTTTGGCGCACTACAGCTTTGTTCATTGAAGCAGCTTGCACTTAAATTTGAATACAGCAATTTTATAGTCACCACAGGTGAATTGATAGGTTCCGGACCCAATAGACTTCTGGGTATCCAAAATGGACGAATGGCCCGAGTTCGTTTGCCACGCCATAGAGGTGTTGTCCTGCCCAGCAGCCAGCGTCATATCTGAACGGACCTTCAGCACAGCTGGAGGAGTCATTACAGACAAACGCATCCGGCTTTCCACAGATAATGTGGATCGTTTGACTTTCATCAGGATGAATCAGGCATGGATCTCTGATGATGTTGTGGCCCCAATTGCCAAGGTCACCGATTAGTTGCCGGTCTACTTCACATTCCTCTTCAAACAGAAATGGTCCTCTTGAAAACTTTTTTTTTTTAAATGATAATTTCTTACTGCAATTTTTATTCTCTTTTCCCAACAGTTCATTTTGCTGGTTTTGCTGTGAGGAGACTGTAAAAGACAGCAAGGTTTCATGACAACACCGTATTCCATTTACTCACTTTATCTTTAGAAGTTTTTGCATTGTCAATGGTTTTAAGGTCATGTTGCTGTGAGATACAGCTATAATTATGGTCCTTTGGAACAGAAATGTGGCTTTTAAGTGGCATTTCTCCCTCACAATTTTTAATAGTGGCTGAGAAGTCATATTTATAATTTTTTGGGGTCATGTAGCTGTGAGATACAGCAATAATCATGGTCCTTTGGAACAGAAATGTGGCTTTTAAGTGGCATTTCTCCCTCACAATTTTTAATAGTGGCTGAGAAGTCATATTTATAATTTTTTGGGGTCATGTAGCTGTGAGATACAGCAATAATCATGGTCCTTTGGAACAAAAATGTGGCTTCTAAGTGGCCTTTCTCCCTCACAATTTTTAACAGTGGCTGAGAAGACATTTTTATAATTTTTTGGGTCATGCTGCTTTGAAATGCAGCAATACTACAGGTCCTATTATAAAAAAAATGTTGTTTCTAACAGACATTTGTTCTTCACAATTGTCCAAAGTGGCTCAAGGGTCATGCTTTGAATTTTTGGGGGCATTTTGCTTTGAAATGCAGCTATACTACAGTTCCTATTATAAAAAAATGTTGTTTCTAACAGACATTTGTTCTTCACAATTGTCAAAAGTGGCTCAAGGGTCATGCTTTGAATTTTTGGGGGCATTTTGCTTTGAAATGCAGCTATACTACAGGTCCTATTATAAAAAAAATGTTGTTTCTAACAGACATTTGTTCTTCACAATTGTCAAGAGTGGCTCAAGGGTGATGGTGCTGTCAGAGACAGGAATAGGTAGGACACTGTTAATGGACACATATTGCAAAATGACTTGTTTTTGCAAGATCTTTAACATAGCTATCAATCCCTGTATTGAGACAACCCATTTAATACAATTAAAAAAAGAGAAACAAAGACATGGTGGGATTCCATCCTATTTTAAAAATGTGTTTTCTAGAATTAAACTACTAAAAAACTTGCATGTACAAAATAGCTGGTAAAAAAAATTCCTCTGAATTGTACAAGGGAGGTACAGGAAAACTTGACCAGATGTAGGTTATTCAGAGGACATGGAGTATGGAGCACGGACAGAGAACAAAGTACAGAGACAATTTCCTCCAGCACGTTGAGTAAAATAAGAAAAAGAATGCCAAGAAAAAGGGCACCTGGGTGGAACAGGAGCGTTAACCACCAGTATTTCCAAATTAAGCTCAATTGGTCCGCACCATACGGAGGGGCAAGCGCTACCCAGGACAGGGACAGTATATGTCCAGTGAAACTAAAATGGTGGTTGAAAGACTCCTATTTCCGGCACTTTTTAATCTGTGGGTCAGACAGGTTTAATGGTCATTCTGCGGTACAGGACAGATACAGTTAATGTCCAGTTCAACTAAAATGGTGGTTCAAAGACTCCTTTTCCCGGCACTTTTTAATTTGGGGGTCAGACAGGTTTAATGGTCATACTGCGGTCCAGGACAGGTATAGTCAATATCCAGTTCAACTAAAATGGTGGTTGAAAGACTCCTTTTCCCTGCACTTTTTAATCTGTGGGTCAGACAGGTTTAATGGTCATTCTGCGGTACAGGACAGATATAGTCAATGTCCAGTTAAACTAAAATGGTGGTTGAAAGACTCCTTTTTCCGGCACTTTTTAAATGTGGGGGTCATGCAGGTTTGGGGCTCATGCTGTGGCCCAGGACAGGTATAGTCAATGTCCAGTGAAACTAAAATGGTGGTTGAAAGACTCCTTTTTCCGGCCCTTTTTAATCTGGGGTCATGCAGGTTTGGGGCTCATGCTGTGGCCCAGGACAGGTATAGTCAATGTCCAGTTCAACTAAAATGGTGGTTGAAAGACTCCTTTTTCCGGCACTTTTTAATCTGGGGTCATGCAAGTTTGGGGCTCATGCTGTGGCCCAGGACAGGTATAGTCAATGTCCAGTGAAACTAAAATGGTGGTTGAAAGACTCCTTTTTCCGGCACTTTTTAATAGGGGGTCATGCAGGTTTGGGGCTCATGCTGTGGCCCAGGACAGGTATAGTCAATGTCCAGTGAAACTAAAGTGGTGGTTGAAAGACTCCTTTTCCCGACACTTTTGAATCTGGGAGTCATGCAGTTTTGGGGCTCATGCTGTGGCCCAGTACATGAATAGTCAATGTCCAGTTCAACTAAAATGGTGTTTGAAAGACTCCTTTTTCCGGCACTTTTAAATCTGGGGGTCATGCAGGTTTGGGGCTCATGCTGCATTCCAGGACAGGGATATTCAATGTCCATTTCAAGTAAGATGATGGTTCAAATCATACTGCCTTCTAGCACTTTTTAATTTGTGGGTGATGCAGGTTTAAGGGTCATGCTGTGGTACAAGACAGGGATAGTGAATGGTGTGTGATTTTTTTTCTGTGGCTTTTATAACCTAAGTGTGTTGCCTAAGATGTAGCACGTATCCATTTGACTGTTGTGGATGTTAATTCCAGCTTCTCCAGCCCTGTTTGGGTGTAAGAATGAAGGTGTTGTTGCTCTCCCATAGACTTTAATGGTCATCGATCATAATCTACTATCGACTATCGACTATCTTGTCGATGATGGTCGACTATCGACCATCGACCGATGTCGATGGTCAACGTAATCGCTCAACACTAGTTATCGACTATCAGAAATCGTCATGATAATTGCCGATATCGACTATTGAATCGATAAAGATAGTCGACACAATCGCTCATCACTAAATGGATACTATGGTACTGATCCTTCTTGGAGGATCACAGGTCCCAGCATTTCCTGTGGTGTGCTGGCTCTTGCTGTATGCAGCAAAAATAAAAAAAATAAAAAGAAATAAAATTTAATGTAGTACAAATTTTAAATATTAAAATCTGAGCAACATAATCAATGGATTTTCTAATGTTAAACTTGTTTTAGATTCTATTAATTTTAAATACATTTTATAGGAGATATTTTTATATTTTTGGGACATTTAATATTTGATATTAATTTATACTATCATATATTTCATTAAATTTAAATAAAAATGTATACAGTTTGATAATTATAATAAATTGCTTTTTATTAAAGTACTGGTCTAAGTTGAGAAATATTGGGCGTTTTTGCCCCTTACAGCAAATCTATATCCACTTCGACTCCTCAGGCTCAGGCAGACTACATTGAGATAGGTCTGCCTTTCGGAGCAGTAATGCTTCTAGTTTTACCGAACCACATTCAAATATGTATCTAATACTACAAGTGTGGTGTGACATGCCTCGATAACGCCCCCAGAACAACCTTTCATGTTAGGCGCATTAGAAAGTATCGAGTCCTATGAACAATGCGCCTAACATACGTTAGGCACATAAGACAACGTAGCCGGCTCAGTTAGGTGCATTGTACACCAGAAAAAGAGTGAATAACCCTTTCATACATGTCGCCCTTAGTTCCTGCAATTCCTGGGTACCCGCAAGGAACCAAATTGTTCAACTCATTGCACAATCGATATCTAACTTGTACTGGTACAAACAAATTCCCACTGGGAGTTGAAGCGGGAGCTAAATCTTGAAATTGTCTTATATCACTGGCCAGGTCTGGGGAGAGCACTGATAAAACCCCCCCTTTAGCTAAAATGGGTTCTGGAGGTAACTTGGAAGACTGAGTGGCGCAGAAGCAGAGAAAGTTCATCAGCTTTGACATTTTTGGAGCCAGGTCTGTAAGCAACAATAAAGTCAAACCTGGTTAAAACAGGGCCTACCTAGCCTCTCTGGGATTGAGTCTCTTGGTGGATTCGAGATAAGTCAGATTCTTGTTGTCCATGAGTACAGTAACTTTATGTCTAGCCCCCTCCCGAAAATTACACAACTCCTCAAATGCCCACTTGATGGCGAGAAGTTCCCGTTTCCCAACATCATAATAATGCTCAATGCGGGAGAATTCTCATGAGAAAAAGGGAAAGGGGTGAAAGTTAGTCAGATAGGGGGACCCATGCGACAGAACTGCAGCCACTCCTACCTCGGAAGCATTCACTTCAACAATAAAGGGGCACGTGAGGTCGGGTTGAACCAGAACAGTGGCTTCAGTAAAGCACCTTTATAAGGTTTCGAAGTCCCATTCAAGCAGATCCGTCCCCTTTTTAGTAAGATTTGTCAAAGGTTTGACTATGGAAAAAAAAACCTACGGATACATTTTCTGTAGTAATTGGTGAACCTCAAAAACCTCTGCAGGGCCTTCAGGGAATCCAAAACTGCCTGAACCTTGACAGGATCTATATGGAAGGCATGCAGTGTAAGAATATAGCCCAGGAAATGTAACTTTTGGACCCCAAAGTGACATTTTTCAAGTTTTGCATACATACCTAAGACTCTGCAGGACAGTGCATTCATGTTCCTTTTTGAGTTCACGGAGTTGACGGTCAAGCTGAATAGTGAGGGTCATAAACTCTTCCGGACAGGTCAAAATCCAGAGAACCAGTGAAACAACACAACAGAGCAAAAAATCAACAGCTAGGATACAACAAGCAATCACCAGCAGGGTCAGGCTGACAGGAAGAGGTTTAAACACCCTGCCCCAGCCAGGGATTGGCTCAAGTGCTTAACCCATCAAGCACCAAGCTGCATCCTGGCTGAGGCTACAACAAAATCCTTAAAAGGGTTCTCTGGGAAGAGAAGAAAACTAAATGGACAAACTACATGTCATGATGAGAATAATCCTAAATAACTTTAATTAGAAAAGTCTGCTCCTTTTGTCTAGGGGAAAATCATTATAGAAGAACAAAATGGCCACTGGGCTCTTTCCCCAGCAGAATCTTTCCTCAACAGGAAGTAGGACAGACCCTGTGAGTTACTTCCTGGTTAGTGACATAAGTGACCGGAACTGACAGACTTGCGGTATCAGGGATGTCTCTGCAGAGTAGAAAGGCGACTGAGGGCTGTACACACACACTCACATATGTACATATAAATGTGGCTATAGTATATAGAATCTATAGATCAGTTGGAAAGAAGCAGCTGTTGTGGGAAATGTAGTATGCACAAAGCACGACTAACATCTGTAGCTCACTCACTAGCCCAGGAGAAAGATCCAATTTGGCGATATTATGCAAGATAACAGCGTTTGTAAGTAGTGATGAGCGAACAGTAAAAAGTTCTAGTTTGATTAGAACCTCGAACTTTTGTGAGTTCGGTTCAAGGTTCTATTCGAACTCGAATTTCTAACCCCATTAAAGTCTATGGGAGAAGATGTTCTGGTTAATTTTTATACCTATACAGGTGAGGAGAAGCTGGAATTACCATCCATAACAGTAAACTGGACACGTGGAACAACTTAGTGAAGAAAATTTGGCTCTAAGAGTGACATAAAAGAATTGAGAGGCTGAAATACTTCATTCCTTTCAATGGCTAACTGAAAAGATGAGGGCAGCTTGCAAGCTGGGGCGTTGCTATAGGAGGTGCAGCAGTAGCAGCTGCTAAGGGTCCCTGAATCCCGAGGGGGCCCAAAAGCCCCTTTGACACATAGGAGATTTGGAGATGGTGTATTATACATTTACTAGACCCCCAAAACTGTAAAAACTGAACTTTTGAGCACTGAGTATGATTTAGCAAATCCAAGCACTCTGTATAATATATATCAATTTATATGAGAGTTAAGTGCTATGTGAGCCTGAAAATGTCGCAAAATAACAGCCTTTGGGTGTGGGAAAGATGCAGCCAGCAATACCAAACTCCCTATCTATTGCTGTCTATGGAGCGGAAAATGCTATCTAACTAAGAGCAGTCTGTACAGTACAGAGAGTGAGCTAAAAATGGCGTTCACAAGGCAATACAGTGAAATATATATAACATGTTCATGTGATTTTAGCAGCCAATGAGAGTCCTACACCTCAGTGATGACGTTTTTGACACTTCTCTGTTTGGGACTGATTAGATGGCCGCTAAAAGTGCAGAAAGGTGAATGGATGGCTGCCAAAAGTGCAGAAAGCTGCCGAAAATGAGACTGAAAATGGCGTGTCGAACTAGAACCACAGCTAGAGCTTTACTCAAACGAACAGTAAAATGTTCGGTTCGGTTCAAGTTCTAAAAATTCGAGAACAGTTCAATCAACACTATTTGTAAGTCATTCACACACTGAATTGTGACAGATAGTTACTGCCTATCTTTAGCATTATTGCACTAGAAGCTCTTATTTTTTTTGTTTTCTCACACAACCCCTTTAAAGGGCCAGTAGCTCAGTCCTGACAGGACTCCATTCATCCCTTCTTACATGCTTCCAATGCTGCCACTTATTAACTTCAACCATAGTGTCAAGCATCCTCTTTTATGGAGCACCATGAGGGATATTCATCATGTACTTATAATGTCATCAAAGGTGTATATCATTCTGCTAATCAAATAGCAGCAAAAATACAGAAATGGAAGTACAAACATGGCAGCTATTGAGGCCTTCATTAGGTTCCTGGCTGCCTTGGCATCTGAGTGGCACCTACTAATCATTTTGCGGGACAGGGTAATCAGGTGCCACAATGTACTGCGGCTCCATATTTTAATTTAGACCCTACTGTGACATCTAATTGTTTCAATGAAAGGATCAAAACTGTTGCTATTCCCGGCCGTTAGCAGCAGGTCTCAACTGTGACTGAGAGCCAGCATCCACTGTGTATGAAGCTGGCTCAGCGAGTGGGTCCACTAACCTAAAGATTTAAAGAGTACCAGTCACCTCTCCTGATGTGTCTGTCTTAATTTATAATTGCATTCCCGATAAGTTTTGGAGCATCTTCTCTTCACTTTGTATGGTGGGTGGTTCTTCTGTTCTTTATCCTAGAAATGTATTGTTGAATGGGGTTTGTTCCTGTACAGTTTGATATTGTCCAGTCTGTGCTGAATGTATGTAGAAACACACTCTTTTGACAATTGAAATGGTAAAACCTGGTTGATGGAATAACATCTTGTCATGAGAGCTGAAAAGGATGTTCCCGAATTTTTGGATATGTTCACACAGTATTTTTGCACATATTGTGGTGTTTATTTCACGCCAAAATATGTGCCAAAGTTCACCCAAAACAATGTTCTGAACGCCTCTCAAAGACTGCTATGTAAAATACACGCTGTCATTCACACGATGTGCATTTTATTCTTTTTTAAATTGAGTGCTTGCAAGTGCATAATTTTAATAACACAACAAACAAGTTTTTCATGGAGCAAAGGTACGCACCATAAATACAGAATGCTGTGTGATCATAACTCTTAATCTACAGAGAACACAAATATTTTCTAAAACAGACTTGTCTTTTTAGGGTTTGTTTCGCTACAGACATTGATGGCATAACGCTAAAAGAAAAGAAATATATATATATATATATATATATATATATATATATATATATATATATATATATAAAGTTTATGTATACATATTTTTAATTTTGATCCATTTTTTACTGGAACACAGTAGCGCACACACAATATTGGTTAAGCTGATTTTGCTGTTTTTATAAGATATATTGCCCTTGTGTGCTAAGTGGCTCAACCACAAGCTTCAGAATTGAAGGACAAATTACTGGACTCTGAGGTCTCTTTTTTATTAGGATTTTTGTTCGGCACAATTTAGGTTATCAGATACCCCATGGTTCTAAAACATAATAAACACCCCATTTTGGAAACAACACCCCTCAAAGAATACACCTAAATACACCCCACAGATGCTTCATAGATTTCTTCTAGCATTGTCCATTACAATTAAAAATGCTTTCGGAATTCAGAATTTGCTGAGTGGCTGGTGGATTCCATGTTGAATTTGCAAAGCCCCCAAATACTTGTACATAGGAAAACTTCTAGAAGCAACTCATAAACACCCTTATCAACGTTATCTGATGATGCAGTCTGTATTTTTGCCCATTGGTGTTCTTTTTTATTGCTGGGCTGTGAAAGTGGAAGGAAGGGCGGGAATTGCGCCATTGTTTTTTGGGTTTCATATACATCATCAAATTGATATAGTTTTTTTTATGTTTGACCTTTTTTACATAAGCATTGTGTTTTTATGTCATCATATTCTGAAAACCACAACTTTATTATATTTTTGTATAAAGGCTTGTTTTTTTTGCTGTTATTGTTTTCATTGATACCATATTTGGGTTCACATGACTCTTTGATTGCTTTTTATCCCAAATTTTAGGAGGTGGAATTAACAAAATAGAACAATCCTGGTGGTGTTTTTTTATTTTTACAGTACTTCCTGTGTTTATTTTGTGTTTTTTTGTTTTTTTAAGGAATTCATTAAGCTGGTTTAATAATGTGACAGTTTTAGTCCAGGTCATTACACACATGAAAATGCCAAATATGTGGACCCTTTGTAATGTGGGAAGGATAGTGTATATTTTTTTCCTTCTTTTCTTTTTTTTCCACCTTTTTTTTACTTTTTTTTCATTTGTTTTACTAGGGGACTAGACAAGACTTGATTGCCATTACAATACATTGTAGTACATTACTGTATTGGTCAGTCAGTATGTCTGGCATGCTGACATCACAGATAGCCCTGAGGCCTTTGTTAGGTCTCCTGGTTGTCATGACAACCATTGGCACCCCACGATCACACAATGCAGTGCTGATTTGGTGGCAAGTACATGCCACCTATGATGTACAGTACTTGTACATCGAATGTCATTAAGGGTGTAAAGCAGCTTTATCATAAAGCCATTCTTGCATGTAACTGTGTGTACAAATAAAAATCATTGTTAACACTGATGGATTGTAAGAGAGACATGAGGGTGCTCAATGATGAGATATTATATGAAATAACAAGAGGCCCATACAACGTTCTTGCACTGGAGTCCTCTCCCGTTTGTGTCAGTTTTGGGTTTTGAAGTTTGTCAGCTTTTAACTAACACACTAGAAAGGTACCTGAACGCTGTGGTGTACAATACATAGTGCAAGAATATGTAACATGACACATGACATGGGTGGAAATACCACCCTAGTAGTTGTAGCGACTGTTACAGGTCTCACCGCCTCGGGGGGCACAGCACATCCTGCCTCAGAATTCCTTGGCCTCTATCCAGAGTGTTCAGAGACAGAGCCTGCGAATTGAGCACCCTCGATTCCTGGGACTGTGCGGTCTTAGAATAGCAGACTGCAGCTGGCGCTCTCCTCCACTATTTAGCCTGGTAATCCTAAGGTTTTAGGCCTTAAGCCTACCAGGCGTCATCCTGTAGTGCAGATGTGGTTGTTGCGATGATGTCATATCATGGTGCTGCCTACACGGACTTAACTTAGAGAAGCTGGCCTGATACTCGTTGCATCAGGCAATGGGGAAAGAGGTGAGTTATTTATTTTTTTCTGTTTTTTGCTACTGATGCCCACTTAAAACCTACCTAAGTAGCTAGCTGGGACCCACCTACATCCTACCTACCTAGGGCCCACCTACCTACCTACTTGGGAACCACCTACAGCCTACCTAGCTACCTAACTGGGGCCTAGCTACCTAACCGGGACCTAGCATACTGGGGCCTACCTAGAGCCATTCTACCTACCTGTAGCCTACCTATCCAACTAAGACCTATCTACCTATATGCGGCCAACATACCAAACTGGGGCCTAACTACTGCCTATAGCAAAACAATGTAACTAAAATCTGAAAACCGCAAGGAGTTCCCCACACTATAGGAACCCGACCTTATGCAACAGACACAACAACTAAATCAGCATGTGGGCAGAAACAGTAATAATTTCTTAAACAGTTGAATATTCTTCTGTAATACTTCACGAACTTATCAGAACAGTTCAACGGTAGCATATAGCATATATCAAAATGTCAAAATGACAGAAATAACCTTAACTGTTATAAGTTTGTGGAGTATTAAAGAAGAATATTCAACTTTTTAAGAAATTATTACTGTTTCTGCACACATGCTGATTTAGTTGTTGTGCCTAACTACTGCCTACCTTCCTAGGGATAATCTACCTATCTATCTATTGCATACCTACCTGGGGCCTAACTGTTGCTTAAATACCTACCTAGGACCTACCAATCTACCTACCTACTTGAAGCCAACCGACCTACCTAACTAAGGCCAGCCTACTAACCTTGGGCCTACCAATCTATGTAAATCGGGAGGGGGGGGGAGTGGTGGCTAATTAGCTACTTGAGGACTACCTACCTACCATGTAATATGAATATGAGGGGTACAGACAATAGCTGTAGCATAATCTACAGAGGTTAGTTCTCTGTTCCTCCCTACCCATATAGGAGACTGTGCCTCTAAAATATGCCCTTTATCCACTCTCCCACTCCTGTGAAGTTTGTAAAGAGATTGGAGACCGTAAGGGAGGTGCTGGAAAAGTAGGGATTCAAAGATATGATGAGGGATTGTCAGAAGAAGTCATCATGGCGGTCTGGACCAGATGGAGAAGAAAACAGAAATTGAAAGACTCATCAGAGAAATGTCACCTGTGAGTCATAAGATGTAACTGCACAATAATCACATATGTGTCTGCAGAATTTGTGTGCAGTGCTATCTACCACTTTATGGTCACTGTATGGAAGTAATATGCAGTACTTAGAGCCTGTGTACACTGGTATCTACCCTTAATAGGTCACTATATAGTAGTAATATACAGTCTGCAGAACCTGTGTACAATGGTATCTACCACTATATGGTCACTATATGGTGGTAATATTGATCTTTGCATATTGATCTTTATTCAGTAATAGTATAGTCACTATGTGGTGGCAATTTCTGGTCATGTTCTGGTTCTATAATCGGTTCCTTATCTAGTAGCATTATTGGTAATGTTGATCTTGGTATAGTGGGATTTGTTTATGGGAGATGACAGGGGAACTCAAAAGTTTGCTTTGGGGCCCAGGCTTCTATAGTTATACCCCTGACACACAGAAACATCTATAATCATTTCCTAAAAGCGTGTTTACACAATATTTTTCTGAGGGGAAATAAGAAAGGGTTACTTGTAGGTCGACCACTTTACAGATAGATTAAATAGTTATTCTATTTATATGTTAATTGATGCAATTGATAAAGTAAACAACCATAGTAATAACAAAGGTCCTAAATTCTTTATGGTGTAGAAAGTTCATTCTCACATGGCTAGAGTATTAGTTCAGTAACACCTTTGGCAAATGTATTCATTATACTTAGTTATTTCCCAAGTCTTGTACAAAGTAGGTAAGTAGCAATGAATTTAAATAGGCTTAGCTTCTGGATTCTTTTTTGTTTCAAGCAGTTTTTGTGCTGAATTGTTAATATGTTTTAATTAAAAGATTTAACAGGGTTAAGAAAACAATAGCCATATTGAATTAATTTCTCTTAGGGTTCCATTCTTACAAAAAAAACTGGTGATATTAAAATACTAAGTTTTCCTTATGCAAGTACACTATTTATGTGTCTAGCGTGTTAATTCAGTAAAGTATGGATATTAAACTCAATAATCTTAATTTACAATTTATAAAATGATTGTGCAGTGGGTAGAGATGAGAAAAGAAAAGAAATCTCATGACAACTCTCCTGTTAAATTAGTCCTCAAATGTAATGCAGTGCATAATTTAAGAATATTACGCATGTGTTAGGTATGAAGTCTTTTAACCCTTAGAAGATCATGTCATATTTTTTTCATTTCAGCATTCAAGATGATTTTTTTCTATTTTTCCATCAATGTGACTGTATGAGTTCATGATTTTGTTTTCTTCTTTTTCTTGTGGAACATGCTGTACCTTCCAACTTTTTAACTGTTGGGAAATGCATACATCAGTGTTTTCATTTTTATTAATCTTTTCTAAGTGTATAAGCTGGAAAAAAAAGCAACTGCAATATCTAATTTTTTTTACCCTGTTCATAACTGCTCTAAATAAAGGGAGCATATTCAAAGGGTTAGTCTCACCATGCTGTTTCACAGAGCCACATCTTGCTTCAGACTCACTTACTGGTTAGACTGTGGGTGGTTCTATAGCAGTGATTTGCATATTAGTTCTGCTATTCCTAGGTATTCCTGTTATAGTGACATAAATTCAGGAGGTTAATAATTTTTAGTGTACAAGGCTACAGAGCTCTAAGGGTTAACTTGCCATTAACTTAGATAAACACACTCCTGTGCTTGAGATAACAATCAGCAGGGAATGACTCATCATGGTTTGATGGCAGCTTGGAACGATAAGAGCAACTAAAGGAAACTTGTGTACACAGTAGATAAAATCTCCTTTATCTGCAGAATACAGCAAAAATAAAACAGCAATGTATTTGGTAATAGTCTTCATTTACCTTTCCCTTCATGTTAAAAGCTAAGCATTGTGGTGAGAAAACCCCTTTAAGCTATAAGTTGTTGCATATTTTTTAAATAAATATAATTTTTAAAAATATATTTTTGTGTAGTTTTGAATTTATTTAATAAACTTTTTTTGTATCCAATATACAGATTTTAGTTTTAGGTTTTATTTCATTTCTTTTACTCACAAGCAGCATGTTAAAACTGTGTATATAAATTCGCCCAGGCACAATTTAGGGAATACTACAACGCATGCATATTACAGTGCCTTGCAAAAGTATTCGGCCCCCTTAAACTTTACAACCTTTTGCCACATTTCAGGCTTCAAGCATAAAGATATAAAATTTAAATTTTTTTATGAAGAATCAACAAGTGGGACACAATTTTGAAGTGAAACGAAATTTACTGGATATTTTAAACTTTTGTAAAAAATACTGAAAAGTGGGGTGTGCAAAATTATTCGGCCTCCTTAAGTTAATACTTTGTAGCGCCACCTTTTGCTGCGATTACAGCTGCAAGTCGCTTGGGGTAGGTCTCTATCAGATTTGCACATCGAGAGACTGAAATTCTTGCCCATTCTTCCTTAGAAAACAGCTCAAGCTCAGTGAGGCTGGATGGAGAGCGTTTGTGAACAGCAGTTTTCAGCTCTTTCCACAGATTCTCGATTGGATTCAGGTCTGGACTTTGTCCTGTCCATTCTAACACCTGGATACGTTTATTTGTGAACCATTCCATTGTAGATTTTGCTTTATGTGTGGGATCATTGTCTTGTTTGAACATAAATCTCTGTCCCAGTCTCAGCTCTTTTGCAGACTCCATCAGGTTTTCTTCCAGAATGGTCCTGTATTCGGCTCCATTCAAATTCCCATCAATTTTGACCATCTTCCCTGTCCCTGCTGAAGAAAAGCAGGCCCAAACCATCATGCTGCCACCAGCATGTTTGACAGTGGGGATGGTGTGTTCAGGGTGATGAGCTTTGTTGCTTTTGTGCCAAACATATCGTTTTGCATTGTGGCCAAAAAGTTCGATTTTGGTTTCATCTGAGCAGAGCACCTTCTTCCACATGTTTGGTGTCTCCCAGGGGCTTGTGGCAAACTTTAAACAAGACTTTTTATGGATATCTTTGAGAAATGGATTTCTTCTTGCCACTCGTCCATGAAGGCCAGATTTGTGCAGTTTATGACTGATTGTTGTCCTATAGACAGACCTTCCCACCTCAGCTGTAGATCTCTACAGTTCATCCAGGGTGATCATGGGCCTCTTTGCTGCATCTCTGATCAGTCTTCTCCTTGTTTGAGATAAAAGTTTAGAGGGACGGCAGGGTCTTGGTAGATTTGCAGTGGTCTGATACTCCTTCCATTTCAATATAGTTTCATAGTATGTAAGGCCGAAAAAAGACAAGATGTCCATCCAGTTAAGCCTGTTGTGCTAAGGTGTTGATCCAGAGGAAGGCAAAAAAAAAAAAACAATGAGGTAGAAGCCAATTGTCCTCATTTTAGAGAAAAATTCCTTCCCGGCTCCAATCTGGCAATCGGAAAAATCCCTAGATCAATGCCCCATCTCCAGAATCCTAGACACTATAACTTGTTATATTATTACACTCCAGAAGTGCATCCAAACCCTTTTTGAACTCTGTTATTGAATTCACCATGACAAGTTCATCTGGCAGAGAATTCCACATTCTCACCACTCTAACAGTAAAGAATCCCTTTCTATGATTATGTAGAAACTTTCGTTCCTCAAGACGTAGAGGATGCCCCCTTGTTCTAGATACAGTCCTGGGTATAAAAAAAAATTCTTGAGAGAGATCTCAATTATTGGCCCTTTTTGATATTTTTAAACAAAATTTATCAGGGTCCCCCCTGAAAGCCCCCCCCTTTTTCTCTAAACTAAATAACCCAATTTTCCTAAATTTTCTCGGGGTTTTAAAGTCCACCCCATCTTTTATTTTTTTTTTGGGCCCCCCCCTTTTTACCTGTTCAAGCCCCGCAATGTCTTTTCCGTGAAAATGGTGCCCAAAACTGTAAAAATATTCCAGGGTGGGGCCTAACCAGTGACGGGTATAATTGGAAAATAATTTTCCCTCATTTTTTGTGCACCCGGGCCCCCCTTTTTAAAATACACCCCCATGATCCTATTTGCCTTGGCAGCCTTTTTCCTGCTTTCCCCTGACCCGGGCCCCTGCCCCCTTTAAATTTTTTACGGGCTTCCCCCCGGGAACCCAATTTCCCCCCTCCATGTAAACTTTTTTTCCACCCTTTTTTCCCCTTTTAAACTTTAGTCTGTAATGGATTTTTCTTCCCCAGGGGGCAAAAACCTTTTTTTTAAACTTTTATTAAATTTTCCCCCTGCCCACTTCTCTCCCCAGGCCCCCAAATTTTTCCAGTCCCTTTTTTTTATAACAAAATTTTTCCCTTTTGTGTTTATTACTTTACAAGCTTAGAAATCATCTGCAAAATAAATTTTCTACTGTGCAATCCCTGGGGTAAGGTCATTAATAAAAATTTTTTAAAGGGATGGGGGCCCAATTCCCGAGCCCTGGGGTACCCCACTATTAACGGGGATCCGTCTGAGTTTTGTACCTTAAATTTCTCCCCTTTGTTTTCTATCATTACCCCAGTTTTTTTAAACCCCACCCTTGCCCCACATTTTCCCCCAGTCCAAATTCCCCTTTTTAAACTTACCAACCTTTCAGGTGGAACCGTATCAAATTTTTTAAAAAAACCTTAGATATAGACATCCAATGCCTCCCCCCCCAACCGTCTAAACTGATTTTTCCTCATAAAAAGCTAAATGGGGTTTAGTCTGACAGGCCCGATCCTTCATAAACCCATGCTGGAAGGGGGTTTAAACATTTATTTTCAGTGAGATACTCCAGGAAAAAGAAATCCTGAAAACTTAAAACTTTTTAAAACCTCCAAAAAGAGGTTAAACTTACGGCCTATATTTTTCCTGGATCACTTTTTCTATGCCCAATCCCTTTTGGGGGACAAAACCCTGTTTTTTAAAAACGGGCCCTTAAATTTAAAAAATTTGGGGCCTATCTATGACATCATTAACCCTTGGGAACACGTGGGCTGTATGCCATCAGGACCGGGGGATTTGCCCTATTTTAATCTTCTTAAGACGGGGGTGAGCCTTCTTCCTGGGTTAAAACAAAAAACTTTTAATTTTGGATTTTCCCCTCACTCTCTGTTCAACGGGAAAGGTGGGTCCTCCTCGGTAAATACAGGGGGGGAAAAAAATTTTTTTAATAGGTTTTGCTTTTTTTTTTTCTTTCGACCTTTTCCCTGTCTCCCTTTTAAACATTTTGTTTAAAGGGGCCCAAACTTTTTCTTTTTTAATTTTTTTTTACTTTTAATATTTAAAAAAACCCTATTTT
Source organism: Phyllomedusa bahiana (assembly GCA_025379985.1). NCBI lineage: Eukaryota > Metazoa > Chordata > Amphibia > Anura > Hylidae > Phyllomedusa > Phyllomedusa bahiana. Next base: position 56,449 of record JAODAL010008000.1, on the reverse strand, counting down.
TTGGGGTTTTCCCCTTTTGCTTTTTTTCTAAGAAATATGTTCTTTCTGTCCCGGGCTTTGCTTTCTTTTTACCTTTATTTTAAAACATTTTTTTTTTTTCCCAAATAGCTTCTTTAGCCCCATTTTAAAATTTACCCCTCCTTTTTTTATTAGCTATAAAGTTTTCTTTTTGTTTTTGGAAATTGCCTTTTTTTTTACACCCCTGTTGATTACCAAAAGGAATGTACCTCCCACAGTGGTAGCCTAAAAAATTTTTTAAAAAAACCCCTTTTTATTATTTGGTTCTCCCCCAAAATTTTAAAAAAACTTTCCAAAATTCAAAAACGGTTTACGGGCCTCTCCAAAAAGCAAAAAAAAATTTTACCCTTTTAAAAAAATTTCTTTAATTTTTGTGGCTCTTTGCCCAAAAAACTTCTTTTTAAAAGGAAAAAACCCGAAATTTTAAATTAATATTAGGGTCCCCCCCATTTTCCCTTAAGATGCCCCTTTTCAACCCTGAACCTTTGTTAAAACCCCTGCCCAGGCCCCACTTAGTGAATTTAAGTCTAAAAAAGGGGCCTTTCCCCTCTATTTTGGTTCCGGGCACCATTTGGAAAAGGGAAAAATTAAACTTTAGTTATTGAAAAAAAACCTTTTTTCCTTTTTTGAAAAGCAAACAGGTTTCAGTTTCCCCAAATTGTTTCCCCTAAAATATTTTAAAGTCCCCCAAAAAATAACAACCCTCTTCCCTGTTTGCTGAAATAAATTTTTTTTTTACCTGAGGAGTACATTTTTCCCTGAGTTCTTTTTATATTTGGGGCCTATACAGACCCCAAATTATTTATTATTTTTTTATTGAAACCTTTCCAAATGTAAAATTTACCCTTTAAAAAATTCCACATGTTCATTACCTGTACCTATATTTTTCCCGCAGGGGTTTGGCCTTCAGACGGGTTTTTACATAGGGGGACAGACACCCCCCTTTTCCGGGTCTTTATAAACCCTTCTAAATAGACTGAAAACCATATTTTTTAAAAACCGCCCGTCGTAGCTCTAAATCCAGCCTTTTCTCATTACCCCACTATTTTCATATTTTTCTTCTATAATTGGATTCTAATCATTTATTTTGTTAGTCAACTCCCTCTTTTGGAAAGGCATGCAATTTAGGGGAAATTTTCAGTTTTTTTTTTCCCCTTTCTCCCTGATTTAACAAAAGCTAAAACCCCCCCCCCCTCCACTCCCCCCCCCGGTTTTTTATTTCCTAATTCCCCAGCTTTCTATTTTTCCCACTACCCGGGAATGCAATTTTTTGGTAGTTATCACCCCCCCCCAAGCCCGAAATTTTTAAAATTTTCCCTTTAAAAAATTCCTGGCCTTTTTTGCCCCCCAAACCCAAAAATGCACCCTCCCCATTTAGGTGGCCCATCCCTAGCATAGAGTTTGTACCCCCAAAAACAGAATCACCCTTTCCCCCCCAAAAACCCCAAATTTCCCTCTTTCCTAAAACCAATTTTTGACCACTTATTAAACCTCTCTAACCTCCCCGCTCCCTCTCTGGTGGGGCCCATGGATCGGTAATATTTTTTAAATATTCATTTGGAGGTCCCTTTCCCCCTTGAGCTTTTGGCCAAAGGGCCCCCTGAAATAAATTTTTAAGGACATTTCCACCTACCTCAAAATTTTGGGGTCATTGTTGCCAATGGCCCCTGACGTTTGGTTTCCCAAAACCAGCCCCCCCCAGAAATTTTTGTCAACCCACCCCACCGATATGCCCGAAACGTGGGCCCCGGTAAAAAAACATACTGTTCAAACTTTCCCGGTTTTTTTTTTGGGGGCAGTTTTCCCGTCCGGGTTCCCCAAATTTTAAATGGAGTCCCTCAACTACTACACTTGTCTACCCTTTGCCTGCCCCTCTTTATTTTTCCCCCCTTAAAAAACCTGACAGCAGGGGAGTGTTTTTGCGGGCGAAAATGCTTTTTTCCTGAGTTTAAATCCCCCTCACCCCGGCCCCAATCTTGCAAATTTGTTGGGGTGAAACCTATCAGGAAACCTTCCTCCCTGACACTCTTCCCTTTAGTCTTCTTTCTAACTGTTCCCGCCTAGCTGCCCATGTTCCGGGCACTTCCATGCTCCCACCTCCCCAACACTACACCTGTGAGTGATGCTCAGTGAGCAGCAAACCGATTCCAACTGGCAATGGATCTCAGCTTCCCACTTGCCATTTGATCCAGGATCCAGGTTCTAAATTCAGTGTGCACACATCTTGAAAGCAGTATGCCCCCTCAAACTGTTGCTCAAGGATTATACATTGCACGGTTGTGCACTGACAGTGTCAGATTGTGCCTGGCACGCCCCCCGCTTTTTGGTTCTGGTCGCCGGCCACGGCCGGACGACTAAACCCATGTTTTTTAACGAATACTTGTTTTCTTATTCACTAGTTGAACGGGTCCTTCTTTCCCCTTAGGAAATTGTTTCCCGGGGCCAACGCCCGGGGCCAGAATCCTCCCCCCTTTTTTCAGTTAACCATGTTCCTCCTTGAAAACACCTTGTTTTCCCATCTAGCTTGTTTTTCTTCAAAAACACCTCTGTTCTGTGTCTCCTCACCTATTTAAGAATGCTTTCACCATACCCTTCCGTATAAGCTTTTTTTTTGACTACCCCTTACTTTGCATTTGCCTTTCCTTTTTTTGACCCTGTGTTCTCCTGACTATTCTGTCTCTCATGATTGGTACTGCTGCTCCCCTGGGATTTTACCGGGGTTGTATTTTGTTTATCCTTTTTTTCTCACCTCCGTACCTCAGACCGCACTGTTGCCGACTTTTGGGCCGCCCGACTTCCTTTATTTTTTTTTGTGTCTGTTTGTCTTGTCTGTGTTTGCCCTACATCTGCAGCCACATCTTTCCGTTGGGGCCGGCCTATTAAGGGGTCGGGTTCCCCAAAAGGCAGGGACAGGGGGGTGGGGGCAAATCAAGGCCCACTTTCCGTTCCCCTGTGTGCGGTCACTTACCTCCCCCGACAACAGCATTGTCAAACATGGAAAATCGGGGGTTACCCAAAAAAAATATGAATACAATTAAAAAATAACATACAATACTGCCCCCTAAACTCCCCAAATCAAAGTCTCTCAATCATAAATCCCACACTTTTAAAAAAAGACTCACTAATAAGGGGAAAACACAATCTCCACTCGTTCACTCGCTCAAAAACTCAGTTTTAAACCGTCCCCCAATCTGTTTGCTGGCAACCCCAACCCCCTTTAAGGGGCAAAAGGCCTCACCACGCACAAGCTCAAATTTTAAATCTGCGATTTGGAACCACACCCCCGACCAGCACCTTCTCAACAAGCCCTCACAAATGGTATGTTTGTAAAATAGAACTACAAACTACTCTTTTAAGGGCCGTTTACCGGGGATGGGCCCAAAAACCGGCCGGTTTTGCCGGCCGGTTTTTTTCCGGTTTTGCGGGCCCTCACAATGGCCGGGGGGGGGGGGGCGGGTTTTCTTCCCACGATGAGCGAGAAAAAGCCCTCCCCCCTCCTTGAGATGCACATGTTCCGCCGGAAACCGACGGGAAATAGTGCAGTTCAATGTTTTGTCGCCCCTGGGGACTCTCACGGTTTCCATAAGCACAGTTGTGCTCAATTTTTGGGCCGGGGTTTTTCCCGGGGTCTGAAAAAAACCCCAAACCGGGGAAAAAACCGCCGAAAACCCGTGCAGTGGGGACATGCCCTAATACTAAATAATTTGATCTCAATCTCAGATCTCCACGACTTAAAAGAAAAAACCACAACTTTAAAGAAAACACATCGCCAGACTCGTTCACTCGCTCAAAAATGCTCACTTTAAAACCTTTCCACACTGCTGTTTGGCTGTACTGCAAACTCACCTTCAGAAGCAAAAAAGGCCTTAGCAGCCCCACACTTGCAATTTATGCTCTGCTGATTAGGTAACCACACCCCCGTACCAGTCACCTGACCACTCACGTGACCAACAAGCCTCAGCAACTGTTGTATGTTTCTAACTAAGACTACTAACTTTTTGTGTGGCTCTTTAACCACTATAATACTTATAAATCGTAATATATACACAAAACAAGTGTAGCTACATTATAAACTAGATGTCTGCTATATATTTTAAATTTACTGCCTATAATAAAAAAAACACAGTATAAATAAACACAAGTAGTATTTGCTGGAGGGATACAAGGACTATCTCCCTCTCAATCTCAAGTCTCCACACTTAAAAGAAAAACACACTTTTAAAGAAAACACATCGCAAGACTCGTTCACTCGCTCAAAATGGCTCGCTTTAAACCTTTCCACACTGCTGTTTGGCTGTGCTGCAAACTCTCCTTCAGAAGCAAAAGGCATTAGCAGGCCCCACACATTGTTCAATTTAATGCACTGCTGATTAGGTAACCACACCCCTGACCATCACCGACCAAGTCCACGTGACTCAACAAGGCCTCAGCAACTGTGTATGTTTCTAACTATAGACTACTACTACTCTTTAAACACTATAAATACTATAAATGTAATCTATACACAAAAATAAGTGTAGCTACAGTAATAAAACTAATTCTAGCTATCAGATTTAAATGTACTGCAATAATAAATAAACACAGGTATACAATAAACACAAGTATTTGCTGGAGAGATTGAACAAGGACTTCTCCCTCTCAATCTCAAGTCTCCAACACTTAAAATAAAAAAACACACTTTTAAAGAAAAACACTTCAAGCAAGACTCCTTCACTCGCTCAAAATGCTCAGCTTAAACCTTTCCCACACTGCTGTTTGGCTGTGCTGCAAACGCTCCTTCAGAAGCAAAAGGCCTTAGCAGCCCCACACAGGTGCAATTTATGCTCTGCTGATTAGGTAACCACACCCCTTACCAGTCACCTGACCAGTCACGTGACTCAACAACAAGGCCTCAGCAACGGTGTATGGTTCTAACTATAGACTAATAACTACTCTTTAACACAATAATACTATAAATGTAATCAATACACAAAACACGTGTAGCTACAGTATAAACAAAATGTCTGCGATAGATTTTAAATGTACTGCAATAATAAATAACACAGTAGAAATAAACACAAGTATTTGCTGAGAGGAATTAACAAGGACTTCTCCCTCGTCAATCTCAAGTCTCCACACTTAAAAGAAAAACACACTTTAAAGAAAACACTCGTCAAGACTCGATCACCATCGCTCCAAATGCGCGCGCCCTCAGCTTAAACCTTTCCCACACTGCTGGTTTGGCTGTGCTGCAAACTCCTCCTTCAGAAGCAAAATTGTTCAGAAATTGTTTGAAGAACCAACAGGATATTTAAGATCCTTGTCTTTAAAGTAACTATATTTAATGCAGCTTGTGTGGGAATGTCTAGACCAGAACAAATTGTTTAGAGGACTATTCCATTCCTTTAAGACTGTTTCCATGCCTGTTGCCTAATCTCACCTGAAGTTGGAGCAGAACCAATCTGTTTTTTCTGAACCTGCATCCATCAATGGCTGAGGCACGGTCTTAAACCATTCTGTGTACTGTGATTTGCACCTTGTTCCCTGCGCATATCCTGGGTTGCCCAACCTCAATTGTGCGTGATAGTGTCAATTCTTTCCTTCAACTCGGTCGGGAGGGACACGCCCCGCCTGTGCAGTGATTGCTGATGTGTGCTCTCTGTGCTGGGTGCCGGCCAACTGAGAATCTATTCACCTATATTGTCTGGGGTTCTCGTTGTCTTTCCTCTCAACTCCACCCTTGGGGGGGGGAGCTGTGTGAGGCTGTCTGTGCTCCTTAGCATCTGTGCTCTGCTCCTCTACCAGTGGATAGTCTCTGATAGAAGGATATGGGCAAGTACCGAGTCTCTTTAGGCTGTCAGAATCACTCCCCCCACCATATAACACACCCTTATAGACTCTGCTCTACCCACACCATATAACACGAAACCCTTTTAGAGGGGAAGGCAGTTGCATTTGATCTCATTTGTTTCATCATTTCAGTTATCAAAATGTCTCTGTGCCTTCCTGGTCTCATTACCAGGATTGGAAGGTAAGGTATTTTTCTTCCTATGTGCATCTTAGATTGTGTTTGCCCTCCAGGGCAATTTTATATTCAAGGGTAAATTAAGCGTGTTTGTGTTTTTATATTCAGTAAAATATACAGAGTTTTTGAACGCCAATGAACAAAGAAAATTTTTCCTGTTGATTTCTGGAGCACAATTTATATCAAGGGTTAATTAAGGTGAGTTTGTGCTTTTAAATTTCGTAAAAATACACAGTTTCTAGAACGCCAAAGACGAGTACATTTCCTGTTGATTTTCTGAAACGCACTTTATATTCAAGGGTTTAATTAAGCGTGTTTGTGCTTTTAATTCAGTAAAAAGATATGGTGTTTTTTAAAAACGCCAAAGACGAGTAAATTTTCCCTGTTGATTTACTGGAGTGCAATTATATTCAAGGTTAAATTAAGCATGTTTGTGCTTTATATATCAGTAAAATACAAGAGTTTCCCTAAACGCCAAAGACGAGTAACTTTTTCCTGGTGATTTCTGGAGTGCAATTTATATCCAAGGATTACCCAAGCCTGTTTATGGGTTCATTTGGAGTCAAATACAGGTGTGATTTAACATATACAGATACCTCATTAAACAGAGTCTGTAAATGTTTGAAAAAGCAGTATGTCAGACAGAGAGTGGCAGCTCTTCAATGCGAGTGGCAGTGGGACAAACCATTCCTGAGCAGGCATAGGTTCAGGACAGTAAGGAGACGTCGTAGCACAGTGCGTCACTCAGTGAGGCCAGACTGCCGGTGTTCATCTAGCTCCCGTGTGTTGACCAGCAACCCAAGGTTTTTGGATTGGTTGACTAGGTCATCCACTTCCTCCCAGATGAACATCTGACAACTCCCAGCCAAGAGTCGGTGGGACGCAAACACAACCCTTAGTTGGCATGGCCCGGGAGCAGGTCGCGGTTCTCACCTGTCCTCAACCCGCTTCTGTTACGTCCGGTTCCCTCAGCCAAGATCTACTATGTGGCTCTGGGCTCACCGCCCACTATACAGCGAGATGAGGACAGTCAGCAGATACTTGGCAGCGAAGAAGTGGGGCCGACATCCTCTGCTTCTAAGTATAGGATTTGGAAAGTGGCATGGGAGGTCATGTTGTGAGGGTCAGCCTCTGCATACCAAACCGTTGAGGAGGACAGAAGTGAAGATCACAACAATCATCGATGAGATGTACTGAACCGCCACTGGTAGCCTGGTGAAGCAAGGACTTCATCATCGTCAGGAGAGAGGGCGTCAGCTTGCGCGTCAGGCAGCGGCGCAGCCAGCAATCGGTAAGTGGTAAGCCATGAGTCAGCAGGGTAGCAGCAGTGCGAGGTCTGGATCCCAACGGCCACGGGTAGACGACACCTTCGCAGTCCAAGAAAGTAGCGGCACAGGGGCTTCACCGAGGCAGCGGCGGCAGATCACTCAGTGCGGAGCATTTGGGCGGTAAAATCACCTACCCCGGCCCGGTGTGGCAGTTTTTTGCTAAGACACGGAGGAGCTGAACATGGGTGTAAGTAGAATCTGTGGCAGAAGTGGAACGCGAGGCCAGAGAGCAAACATTTGGCACCCTACGTCCCTGCGTCCAACAAATGCAGCGTCACCATCCCATCCGGTGGCCTGGTAGAAACGTGGCTCAGGATGTGGGTGTCCATTCCAGCCTGCCACAGCAACAGTCAGCATGCAGCGCCCAGTGGCAAGCGAGCCATTGCAGCCAGTCAATGCTCCAACCAACTCTACAGAAGGATAGTTACAATAGTTTTACATAGTTTGTCAGGCCGAAAAAAAACATACGTCCCATCCAGTTCAGCCTATTGCGCTAAAGTGTTTGCCTAAAAGTGTTAAAGTGTTGAATTCAGAGGAAGACAAAAAACCCCATGAGGAGAAGCACATGTGTCCTCATGGTTAGGGAAAAAATTCCTCCTGACTCATCTGGCAATTGTAAATCCCTGGATCAATAACCCCTCTGAAGAATCCTAGTCACTATAACATTTATATATTACATCAGAAAAATGTTCAGACCTTCCCAGAATCCTGGTTCACAAGTAACTTTGTTTTATTACATCAGAAATGTATCCATCACAGACCCTTCTCCAGAATCCTAGTTCTCTATACTTGTTATATTAGCAGCTCGCAGAAATCATGCGAATCCACGCCTTCTTGACTCTGATAGTGAATTCACAATCATGCTACAAGTTTCCTCGCAGAGAGTTCCACAGTCCTCCCCCCCTTCTAACGGTAAAGAATCCCTTTTATTTTTTATGTAGAAACTTTTTTCCTGAGACTTTTGGGGGATGCCCTCTTTTTTCTTTTTTTCCTCCTGGGTTTAAAAAAAATTTCTTGAGGAGGTTTCTTTATTGGCCCTTTTTTTTTAAACATATTTATTTGCCCCCCCGAAGCCGTTTTTCTTAAACAAAAATAAATTAAACTTCCCTAATCTTTCTGGGTTTGCGGGTCCCCCAGTTTTTTTTATATTTTTTTTTTTTTTTCCCACCTTTGTACATTCAAGCTTTTTCATTGTTTTTTCCTCCTGCACTGGTCCCCAAAAATATTTTACTATTATTCCATGTGTGGTCAAACCCAGTGACTTGTATAGTGAGAGAATAATGTTCCCATCTTTTCCCTTTGGGGTTTAGAAGACAATTTTCCTTTTGTTAGGGAAAAAATTTCCTTCCCGGCCCCCAAAATTTGGCAATGGGTTTTAAAAATTTTTCCCTGGCCCAAAAACCCCCCTCAAAAATAACCCCCCCCCCAAGTCACTTTTAACATGTTATTTTTACTTTTGAAATGTATCCAGACTTTCTCCAGAACCCTGGTCAATAAAAATTTTTTTTTTTTTTCCCACGGGGGGCGGGGGGCCTTCCGCTGCCCCCGGCGGGGGGCCCGTCACCCTGTTTCGCAAGGGGTCCGGCGCGGCGGGCCGGCGTTGGACCCCCTCTGCCCTGTCCCTGCACGGCCCCGGTTTCCCTTCCCGGGGTCCCCCGTTTCCCTGTGACCGCCCCCCTCCCGGCCCCCGGGGCGTGGTCCCCTGTTTAGGCGCCGCCGCCCCCCCCATTTCCCTCAAAATTTTAAAAGGGGCCCAAGCGTCCCGGGAAAATTTGGGGTTTTTTTGTCGGGCGTGGTTCTTTTTTAGGTATCCGCCCCACCCACTTCCTGCCAGTTGTTGGTTTTTGTTTTTGGGGTTTAGAGAGTATTGGGTTACGGGAGGACCCAGCGTCTAAAAACCCAAAGGGTTTCCATATAAAAAGGGTAAAACCCTCTTTTTTGGGGAAATATTAAAAAATAAAAAAGGGGTTCTGTAAAAGGCCTTGGGTGCAAAAATTACTGCCCAAAGCGTTTCGGGGCAAACCCCCTTTTAAATTCAGGCTTGTTTAGGGGTTCGCCCCGAAACGGGGGGGGGGGGGCAGTATTTTGCCCTTTTGGGCCTTTGTATGGCCCATTTTTATTTTTTAATGGTTTTTCCTAAAAAAGGGCCCCTTTTCCCTTTTTTTAGGGGAAGGGTTGTGTTTGGGGACAGCTGGTTCTTCTTTTTTTCTTTTTTTTCCCCCTATGCTTTTTCTCCTTGGCCCGGGGGGGCCCTTTGGCTGTACGGGTGGAGAGGTGAGTGGCTTACCCTTGAATTCTACAGTTTTGGAGTTGTCTTGATTACCTTGTCCCAGTTTTCCCCCTTGCTTACGTTTCCGGGCCCTTTGGGTTTTTGTCGCTCCCCTGACCGTTTTGCCCGTCTCTGACAAGGGAAACCTCTGCTCCTCCCCTGACCTTTGCCCTGCCCCCCCGATTTGGTCTCTGGTTTACGTCTTTGTCCCAACCCCTTGTACCCCGGCTCCCAAAATTTCGAAAACCCAAAGCCCAAGTCGGGGGAAAACAAACCGGGTTTAGCCTCACGCCCCCCTTTGGGCGGGTTTGGGGTAAAAAACCGGGGGTTTACTTAATTCCGTTTTTTTCCCGTGGTTTTAGCTACCCTTTCGCTTGCTTTGGGCCCCCAAAGCGAACCCACTCTCCATTACAGTACGATTTTCCCAATGGTTTCCGCCAGGGGGGTTACCCCCTGCCGATCTAAAGGGGGAGGGTTTAAACTACAGCTGCCCACCAGCAGAGTAACGTATCAACCAGCTAAGCGGCCAGGTTTGGAAAACCCTTTTGCGCCCCGCCTCCCTCCCCCGGGGCTGCCCCCTTTCTGCACCGCATCTGTTGCCCGGCCCATACATTGCTCAAACCGGCTCGGGTTTCGGGGACCCGCTCTGCAGGGGGGGGAACCCGTTCCCCCCCCACGTTTTTCGAGGGGAAAAACCCCAAAAAAATTCCCGTGGGTTCTTTGCCAGTGTTCCCACCAATCGAGATCTCAAAGAAATCCCGTGGGTTCATCGTCTTGTCTGGAGAACCCTTGGTTGGGCTACGCCACTATGGGTTCGGGGGTTTCCTCTGCGGGGGGGGGGGCCCCCAAAAACCCTTTTCCTCAGGGGGTTTTCCCGCACAGTCTTAAAGGAAAAAGGCCCGATTTTCTTCGGCGCCCCCGCCGCTGCTGGGGTTTGCCGTCGGGGGAAAACCCCAAAAGTCGGTAAGTATTCGGTCCCATTTTTTTTCCCCTTCTCGTTGGAGGGGAAAGGGGAAAAACCAACCCGGTTGGGTGGCGACTTTTTGGGCCCAAGGCCCCTCCCCCGGGGCGAATCAAGGATGAGCTCCCCGCTGGGGATTTTTCCAACTGTTTGGGGATGCCCAAATTTCTTTTTAGCCCCCCCAAATTTGGATATTCACTTGCCAAAAAGGAAACAAGAGCCCCCCCGCCCTTAAAAGGGAAAACCCACCCGGGTCCCCCCATTTCCCCCCTTGGCTCCCACGTTCCACCCCGGCCCCCTCTTCCTCCCCGTTGGTCTCTGAAGGGGAAAACCTTTGCGGGGTCGGGAGCAAACCGCCCCAGGAGGAACGTTTCAGCGTCTTTTGAACCCGCTGTGCTTCTATTGGGGGCGGTTTGGCCCATTTCAGGGGGGGCTGCCCCCGGGGGGCCCCGCCGGGAAATTTCCCGAAACCTGGGGCTGTAGGGGGGCCCCATCCTAGGTGCCAGAACGGCCATTTCCCCTTCTAAACCTTTTGCCCTTTTAATTTTTGGGGCTTTTTTCCGGGGGGGGGGAAACCCCCCCTTTCCCAGGCCCCCGCCTTTTTTTGGATCAGGATGGCAGGGAAATTCATAACCCAAACGAAATTTGGGTTGGGAAACCAGGGTTTGTTCCCTGTGATTCCGTTGCAGAAAAAACCTATGTTCGTCTCCCCCGGTCAGTGGCGAATCCCTTTAAAGGCGTATCCGTTTCCCATAGGGCCCCCCTTTTCTTCTTGTGTTTGGGGCCCTTCACAAGAAAAATTTTGCAACTTCTTTTTTCCTGCCTCGATCCTCCCCCCGGGAAATTTTCCCCTTCGGGGCCCCTTCCTTGACTGCGGGAAACCAAAAACCCCGCCCTTGGTTTGGAGCACAGGTGAAGTTTGCTTTGGGGGTTTTTACGCGTGTCTTCCCGTTGCCGGGTCCTAAACCGAAAATTCCCCTCCCTAGGTAAATTCCCCAACCTAAAACCTTAAGTCTGCCCCAACATCCCCCGGGTCTACCTACCCCATACTGGGACTTTGCTAAGTCTTTTGGAGAGTGGGCCCGGGAAACGTTTTCCCCCCAACATTTGGATTTAAATGAACTGTCCCATTGACCTGAAAACCTGGCGGGAAATCCCCCAAAGGGCCGGGTCTCCCCTCTCTCCGTCCCGGAGACTAAGGGGGGTCTGATTACTTCAAGGAGCACCTCCCAAAAGGGAATTATCTGAAAAGTCCCTTTCCCCGGCAGGAACCCGGCTTCTTCTTCGTGGGGGAAAAAAAGAGGGGGTTTTCTCCGGCCCTGCATCCTCCTTCGGGGTTTGGGAATAAAATTCCCAAAAAAAAACCGTTTCCCTTTGCCCCTTATCTCTAAAACTCTTTGACCGCCTCCCGTGGGGTGAAAAATTTTTTAAAACGGGGTTTCTACGCGGGGCCTAAAATTTAACCCGCATTAGGGAAGGCGATGAATGGAAAAGGGCCCTTTTAAAATACCGGGACGGCCATTTGGGTATTTGGTTTTTGGCCTTTGGTCTCTGAAATTTCCCCCGGGCCCAGTATTTCAGAAATTTGTAAATTGGGGTTTCTTTCGGGACCAAATTCTTTGTCTGTGTGATCGTCACTTGGATGATATTTTCATTTCCCCCCCAGTTTCTCGAGACTCACCACCATGTCCCCCAGGTCTAAGGCCAACTTCGCACCATCAGCTCTTTCCCAAAACCCGGAAGTGCCTCTTTGAACGTCCCAAGCTTACACTTCTTGGGGTTTACATCGTCTCAGTTTCGGGGTTTTCCTCCGGAGGGTTTGCTTCCAAACTCTTCCAAAGGTGTTGCAGTGGCCAAAACCGGTGGCCCCTTGGCCCTTTTAACTTTTTTTTGGGATTTGCCAATTATTAAAAAACAATTTACCCCCCAAAACTTCTCTACATTTGGGGCCCTTTCCCTTGGGGGGCCATAATTTAGGAAGAAGCCAATCCCAAATCCTGTCCCCAGGGGTTTAAAAACCCTTTTTTAACCATTTAAACCCTGCTTTTCCCATTTGGCTCCGGTCCGGGTCCCCGCCCCTAAAGTCCTTTTTATTTTTGGAAGGGGGTTGCTTCTTCAGTGGGTGCGGGTCCCCTGTCCCCCTCCCAAGAGATCCTCCTCTGGTAAACTCCTTTTCCCTGTGGTTTTTTTCCAAGCCCATTCTCCCCTGCCGAAAAAGACAATACGATAGGTGATGGGGGAATTTTCTGGCCATAAAGCTGGCCTAGAAAAATTGGCTTTCATCTGCTGGGGGGGGCCCTCCCATCCTATTGACTTTTCACTTGACCACAAGAACCCCCTGAAATCTTCAGTTCCCCCTCAACCCCTTTAAAACCCCCCGGAAAACCAGGTGGTAAATTTTCCCTTTGCCCGTTTTGACTTCCCCTACATTTTCGGCGGCCGGGGGAAAAACGCCCAAAAGTTGTTCTATTCGTTCTTGGAACGGTGGGTCTTGTCCCCTTTTTTCCCAGACATTGTCCCCCCCAGAGGACTGTCAGGGCCCTCCCCCGTGAACCTCCAACAAAAAACCCCCCCCGGGGAAGACTTTATGTGCGGCCTGCCTTGCCCCCTTTGGGAACCCTAAAAGGGGGGGACACTTTCTCGTACGGTTGGGGCCCCAGGAGTCCATGGGCGCTTCAATTGGTCTCCCCGTTACAAACTGGGTGGCCAAACTCTTCCCCTCGGGGATTGGGGGAACTTTGTTTTTGCCTGCCCCTCCTGTGCCCGTAAAAAGGTTTTTCCTCCCTCAAAACCCAACGGGCCTTCTTAAGCCTCCCCCCTTTGGGCCGGGAAAAAACCCCTTGGACCCTGAGCCATGGACTTGTTATGATCTCACCCCCCTCTTTGGGAAAAACACGGTCATCTGGGTTGTAAATCCCAAACCTTTTTTCCCAGAGGGCCCCCCACTTTACCCCAACTCCCTGGGTTACCCCCCTGCCCCCCAGCTCCCCCAAAACATTTTTTCGTCACGTTTTGGGGCCCTGCACGATCCCCCTTTACTTATTGTCTCGGGCAGGGGGTCCGTTTATTGCAAAAATTTTGGGGGGCCCCTTTGGGTGGGGGAAATTGGGGGTTAAGTAGACTTTTTCTTCCGAATACCCCCCTCAGACTAATGGGCAGGTTGAGGGGGGTTTAACCAGGTGTTGGGCCCTACCTGAGGCATTTTGTGTTCCCCGTCAAGATAATTTTGGTTGATCTTTTTCCCCTGGGCAGAGTTTTCTTATAAATCTTTAGATTCGGGATCCGTGGGCCTCCCTTTTTTGTGTGTTTGGGTTACTTCCCCGCCCGCCTCCCCCCCTGGCCCCTGTGTTTTCCCCGGCTGTGGTTTCCCAAAAGAAAGGGGACATAAAAGGCTCTTTTTGGGCGGGCCCACGCGAGGGGGCCCTCCCAAAGGGCTTCTGTCGCCCAAACCCCGGGTTAAACAGGTACCGTAGGCCCCCCCCCCTTTTTGAGCCGGGGGGATTGGGGTTTTGGTTCCCCAAAAAAAAATTTATATTCGTTTAAGGTGCCTATTAAAAAGTTAGGCCCTTAAAAGGGTGGGCCCCGTTTGGGTATACAACGACTTAACCCGGTGCCCTTTAAAAGTTTCCGTTTTGGGCCCCCCCTTTCCCTCCCCAAACCCCCGAACGCCTTTCATGTTTTCTCTTGAATGGGTTTCCCCCGGGGGGCCCTGTCTCGCCTTCTCCTGTGGCCAACTCTAAATAACATCTTTGAGGTCAAGGGGTTTGTGGCAAGAAAAACAGTGGGGGGAAAGCGGTTCTTTTTTCTTTGACGGAAAGGGGGATTCGGGCCGGAGGAGCGGTCGGGGGAAAACCGGAGGCCCCCTGTGCCTGACCTCCTCTTTTTTTAAGGGTTTCAAAAAAAGGGGGGGAAAAAACCTTAAGGGGGGTACTGTCCCCGGGGGTCGGGGGGGCTCCGCTGCCCCCGGCAAACCTCCCCCTGCTCCGGGGGTCGGGGGGGCAGCTGCGGCTGCCCCCCGGGACCTTCCTCTGGTCCCGGCCCCCCGGCCCGCCGGGGCCCCTTTACCCTTTCCCCGCGCCCCCTTGTGAAGCCCCCTCCCGGCCCCCTTTGCGACTGGCCGCGGGGCCTTTAAAAGGCCCCCCCCGCGCGCGCCGACTTCTTAAAAATTTAAAAGGGGGCCGCGTCCCGAAAATTTGGGGCCCTATTGTGGGCCCTTTGGTTTTCTTTTTAAAGGGTTTAATCCCCCCCCCGCCATTTCCTGCCAGTCGGGTTCGGTGTTTTTTTGGGGGTTTTTAGGAGTATTGGAGTTCCCGGGCCTTTGGCTTAGTTTTCGTCGCTTGGTTTGGCCCGGGAAAAGTCCACTCCTCCTTTTCCCAATTACTTGAAATTGTATCCAGACTAGAGGATGGGCAAAAATTGTTTTTTAACGAAGGGGAAATTTCGTTTAAAAATTTCGGGGAAAATTTGGGGTATTTTGGGGTTGAACGAAGTGTGCTTTTGATTTTTTTCAAAAGGGCTGCGAGAACCATGGCTTTTACAGGGGGAAAAAGCACTCTGGGGGGAAAGGGAAGGGCATAGCATGTATGACTTGTGCAGAGATAAACCAATAAAGAGACCGGGGGGTTTATTTGCCCGTCACCCCCACTTTATAAGTCCGGGCCCCGATGCTGGGGGGTAAAACCCCCTTTTAATGAAAGGATTAGGGAAGGTGCTGTTGCGGCCTGTTTTGTAATAGCTCTTACTGAAAAAACGATTTTTTTTTACGCGATTTTTGGGGGGTGTCTCAGCTTGTCTCAGAGACTGCTTCTTTAACTTTTCTATTTCTGATTTGTGGGGTTTTGGATCTGAAGTTCAGTGTGCGTCCAGTGCAGCTGCATTTTACATTTTAATGCTATCTGCTCACAGCACATTGAATACCCAAATGGGGGATTTTAAGCCTGTTCCTGTTTATTCATTTAAAGAAACAGCGTTTTTCAATACAAATACCACTTCATTTTTGGCTGCTCAGTTCTGCTGCTGTGGGGACTAAAATAAACCGTCTTTCACCGCCCAAAAATACATTTTTCCTGTAGCATAATTCACAAGCGAAGGTTAATTAAAAATTTTTTCTCTTGTTGTCTAGCGTTAAAAACACGACATTGTAACACGTTTACAAAGGTTTTAGTGTTTGTGGTTGCTAAATTTGTTTGGCACAATTTACATCCAGGGGTTAACAAAGTATTTTTCTGCAGTTGTACTAGTAAAAGAAACTTTCTTTTCACCGCCACGAAGAAATTCTGTAGAAATAATTCAATCCGAAGGTTTATTAAGCCTGTTTGTGCTTTTACATTCAGTAAAATACACAGGAGTTTTTAAACGGCACATACAAGTAAATTTTTTTCCTGCTCATTTGTGGAGCGCCAATTTTAACAAGGGTTACCCAAGCTGTGTAATGGGGTTCATTTGGAGTCAAAAAACAAGGTGTGTATTTTTTCATATACAGATATCTTCATAAACAGTGTCTGTACATTTTAGAACAAACAGTATGTCAGACAGAGGGGTGGCAGGCTCTTTCACCTGCGAGTGGCAGTGGCACAAACATTCCTGGAGCAGGCACAGGTCACAGCACAGCAAGGGGACTCGCAGCAGTGGTCACTTGGTGAGGCCACAACTGCCGCTGTCATCTAGCGGTTGTGTACTGATTTGAAACCCCAAGGGTTCTTGATTGGTTGACTAGGTCACCCACTTCCTCCAAAAATGACATTCTGACAACCCCAGCCAAGAGTCGGTGGGAACTTTCAGACAAAACCCCTTAGTTGGCATATCCCGGGAGGGGTCAGCGGCCCTCACCTGTCCTCAACCCGCCTCTGTCCTTTGCGGTTCCCTCAGCCAGAGATCTACTATTTGGTCTGGGTTCACGCCACTATCAGCGAGGATGAACAATTTGAGGAGGGCAGTCAGCAGCTACTTGGCAGCGAAGAAATGGGGCCCAATATCCCCTGCTTCTTGTAGTAGGGGGGCAAAGTATAGATGTGGAGATTGGCATGGGAGGACATGTTGTGAGGGGTCAGCCTCTGCATACCAAGACCGGTGATGAGGACAGCAGTGACGATGAAACACAAATAGATGATGATGTTGCCGACCGCACTTGGGAGCCGGGTGAGGCAAGGGGTTCATCATCGTCAGGAGAAGAGAGCGTCAGCTTGCGCGTCAGGCCCGCGGCGCAGCCAGCAAGTGGGTTGTGTGGACTGATTCAGCAGGGTTGCCAGCAGTGTGAGGTCGGGAGCCAAAGCGGCCACAGGGTAGAAAACCTGATTCGAATGTCCAAGAAAGTAACGGCACAGGGGCTCAGGGGAGGCAGCGGCAGTGTCACTCAGTGCGGGCGTTGGTGGTAAAATCGCTACTCGGCGGTGTGGCCAGTTCTTTGCTAAGACACTGGAGGAGCCGAATATGGGTATATGTAGATCTGTGGGCAGAAAGTGAAGCGTGGCCAGGGAGCTAACATTGGCCCACGGCCCCGCGTCAAACACATGCGCGTCAAACCCTCCCGGGGGCCTGGGGGAAAGTGGCTCAGATGTGGTGGTCCATCCCGCCACCGCAAGCAGCAGCAGCGGCCAGTGGCCCCGCATGCCATTGCAGCCAGTCAAGGCTCCACCCACCTTGCAGAGGGGAGCTGTTTCTCTTTGCCTTTATCTCCCGGTCCAGATGCTCCTGCTCTCGCTACTCATGGTGCCCGCGTCGTTCAGAGAGGCAATTGCAAAGAGAAACAGTAATTTCGTCCAACCATTTCCCAAGGTAACGCAGTGACGTTTCTCCTGTCTAAGTTGTTGGTACTGCAGTCCCTCCCTTTTTCCAAATGGTGGATCTGCACCATTCAGAGAACTAATGGCTTGTGCCGAGCCGAGATGGAGGGTTCCAAGCCGTAATTTATTTTCCAAAAAGCAGTACCAGCAGTTTTATAAATATGTAGAACAGAAAGTGGGCCAGTCCTTGAGCTTATCGGTTTGTTCCAAGGTGCCCCCTGCAGGGACGGAGTTGGAGCTGTAATACGGTCAGGGCCCAGTACATGTCCCTTTACGGCCCACTGGGTGAATGTGCTTCCTGCCCAGGCACACCAAACAACTTGGACAGGAGACACCGCTTACTCCTCCCAACGTTGTCAAACTGCGGCTCCTGTGCCAATGTCCGCCTCTCCTCCTTCCACCACCACCACCATCTCAGCCTCCACAAGTACTGCTCCATCATACCACATGTACAGGGCACAGTGGTGTCACGCAGTTCTACCCTGGCTTGCCTCGGCGAATGAAGTCACACAAGGGAGGAACTGCTCCGCGTCATGCAGCAAGAAATCAATGTGTGGCTTTCTCTGCCCCAACTGCAAATCGGAACCATGGTGACGGACAATGGGAGTAACATGGTGTCCGCGCTGCACCGAGTGAGGGATGGTCCATGCACACCTGCATGGCGCAATGTGTTCAATCTGGTTGTGAAAAGGTTCCTGAGTCTTCACGATCTTCAGAAGATTCTGAAAATGGCCAGGAAACTGTGCATGCACTTCATCTATTCCTACAAAGCCACGAACACCCTTCTCGAATTGCAGCGGCAGAACAGCCTCCCCCAACACACTCTGATATACGATGTTTCCACCCGTTGGAATTCCAGCCTGCATATGTTGGACCGACTGTATGAACAGAGGAAAAGGCCATTAACGATTTTTTGATGACCCAGGCGGACAGGAGTACTCCCTATGTAACTTTGATGTCAGCCAGTGGCAGCTCCTGCGTGACACCTGCCCTTTTTTGAAGCCATTCGAGGAGGCCACGTTATTTGTCAGTCGCCAGGACTACGGGATGAATAACGTCATTCCACTGCTTCATGTCCTGGAACAGATGCTGAAAAATCTGTCTGGGCAGGGGACTGGAGATGTGGCGACTACATCTCATGGCCACATGAGTCCGGTGGGGACTGAAATGGAGGAAGAGGAGGAGGAGGACATTGGAGCAGAAGCATTGTCTGGTGAAATGAGTGGATTTTCTACCCAGGTGACAAGAGAGGAGGAGCAGGAGCAGCTGGAGGAGGTAGATGGAGATGAGGAAGACGAGGCAGATGACCCACAAGCACCGTGGCAGTATACAGTGGAGATGGAGGCAGGGAGCCCCTCGGAATCACTTGTGCAGATTGCCCGAAGCATGCTGATTTGCCTGGCTAGTGACAGCCGAATAGTCAGCATCCGGCAGAGGAATGACTTCTGGCTCTCCACCCTATTGGACCCTCGCTACCGGTCCAAAATGGGAGCCTTTTTTCCATCTATTGAAAGGGAGGACAAACTCAAATACTATAGGAAAATCCTCCGTAGTCAGTTGGCCGCTGCCTATGTGCGGCATCGTACCTCCTCTGACAGGTCTGACCGGTGGGTTCTTCAGTGCTCACGTACTACTGCCGTGGCTGCTGGGAGAAGGTGGGGGGGTCGGAGCAGTACCAGCTCCATCCGCAGCACCCTAAGTCTGGAGTCACTGATGAGCAGCTTCCTTCACCCGCCTAGTGAGGAGAGCAGCCGCAAGCAGCAGCAGCAGCAGGACCTAGAACAGTCCCTGAACCAACAGGTGGTGGCCTACTTGGACAGCACTCTGCCACCCCAGTTAAAAGATCCGCTGGACTACTGGGCAGCCAAACTACATGTGTGGCCGCAACTTGCCGAGTTTGCAGTGGAGAAGCTGTCCTGCCCGGCCAGTAGTGTGGCATCAGAGCGGGTGTTCAGTGCGGCGGGGGCCATCGTTACCCCAAGGAGAACCCGCTTGTCCACGGGAAATGTGGAACGACTGACCTTTGTCAAGATGAATCAGGTGTGGATCGGCCAGGATTTCCACACACCAATGCCTTAGGCATCAGACTACATCAGCCATGACGCTCACCCAAACTGTGAGAAATGGGTCTGGGTTCAAACTACCTGCCTCAGCCACTATTCTGATGCCACCACCCGCCTGATGCCACACATCTGCTGATAATTTCTCCATCTGCCACCAACCATCTTTACCAGTGACTGGTATTGCCACCCACCTCCACACTCTGTCATTGTGCCACTCTATGACCTCATGCTGCTGCTGCTGTTTCTGGTGCCATGACATCCACACTGTGTCATTGTGCCACTCTGTGGCCTACTTTAGTTTTTGCCACCTCCAGAATGTCATTGTGCCACTGTCTGACCTCATGCTGCTGCTGCCGTGACCTCCACACTGTGTCATTATGCCGCTCTGTGGCCTACTCTAGTTTTTGCCACCTCCAGAATGTCATTGTGCCACTGTCTAACCTCATGCTGCTGCTGCCGTGACCTCCACACTCTGTCATTGTGCCACTCTGTGGCCCACTCCAGTTTTTGCCACCTCTAGAATGTCATTGTGCCACTGTCCGACCTCATGCTGCTGCTGCCGTGACCTCCACACTGTGTCATTGTGCCACTGTCTGACCTCATGCTGATGCCACCGTTACCTCCACTCTCTGTCATTGTGCCACTCTATGACTTCATGCTGCTGCTGCTGCTGTTTCTGGTGCCGTGCCCTCCACACTGTGTCATTGTGCCACTCTGTGGCCTTCTCCTGTTTTTGCCACCTCCAGAATGTCATTGTGCCACTGTCTGACCTCATGCTGCTGCTGCCGTGACCTCCACACTGTGTCATTGTGCCACTCTCTGACCTCATGCTGTTGCTCCTGCCGCCGTCACCTCCACTCTCTGTCATTTTGCCACTCTGTGGCCTACTTCTGTTTTTGCCACCTCCAGAATGTCATTGTGCCACTGCCTGACCTCATGCTGCTGCTGCCGTGCCCTCCACACTGTGTCATTGTGTCACTCTGTGGCCTACTCCTGTTTTTGCCACCTCCAGAATGTCATTGTGCCACTGTCTGACCTCATGCTGCTGCTGCCGTGCCCTCCACGCTGTGTCTTTGTGCCACTCTGTGGCCTACTTCTGTTTTTGCCACCTCCAGAATATCATTGTGCCACTGTCTGACCTCATTGCTGGGGTGTGCCTTAGCCCCCACATGTGTCATTGTCCCCACTCTGTGGCCTATTATTTTTACTGCTAGCATGATTTTATCAGGCAACATTCCTGCTTCAGTTTTTTGTCATTTTCCCCTCTTAAGTGGCCGGGAATTTTAGAGTGAAGCGATTCTAAAGCCGGCAGTCATTGGTGTCATACTAAAACACACATTGTATGAAACCAAACAAGCCCCCTCTGCATTTTTTAAGAATGGACAACTTTCTAACACCCTGCGGCTCTGTGCAGCCTGGAAATAGTGTTTTTAAAACGCATTCTTTCCAAAGTAATTCGGACCAAATTTTATTTTTGTCGGGAAATTTCGGCGAAGTGAACGAACCGAATTTTTGAGAAATTCGCCCATCTCTAATTATAATCACTCATCCTTAATGCTAACTTATCTAATGAGAAGGTTTTTTTTTTATAATTTAAGTCAGTGCTACTCATAAGAAAGCAATAAATTCAGTTTCCGGTATCAGTTCATTCTTTTTGAGCACACTAAAACATGTTCAAAGATTTCATTTTAACAAATGGTTTATTTAGAACATGCAAAAAGCATGGATCTGTCAAACTTTTTTTTAGATTCTATTCGAACAGAAGCATGATATAACATAATTTTTAGCAGGTTCTTTTACTCTTCAAAAAACGTGCACAATGTATGAAAAAATGCACAATGCCAACTCATATATAGTCACTGTTGTAAAAAAAATCAAAAATCAGTACTTAGCTTCTACCAATATGGAAAAACTTCATAACCTTTTGTATTTCCATCTAAAAGGGAATGGGGTCTTCAGTTTGAGCTGAGTGAGGGCCCGAAGCTCCGGGTGTACCACTGCGACGTTTCAAAAACCCCACTGCTTTCTTTTTCAGGCATGCACACTGTGGCCACATTCCCTGATATCTTTCAAAATCAAACAAAGGTGACTATTAACCCTTGAAAGGGGAAACCAAAAATACCCCTTGTTCACACAATACATTTACACTAACCCTTTCCCTTTTAAAAACACTTGCCTTATTACCTAAAGAAACATGTAACTATAAAAACATTAAAAATTTGGGAGTATTTCTTTCAGGCCTTTGGGGGGGGACCTGTTTTAATTTATGATAAAAAGTTTACGTTGAGTAATTTACATTTTATAGAATTCTAATCTTTGCATGCACTTCTTCAGAAACACCTCTCGTCACTCCCCATATGTCGAACAAATGGAAATGCTTTCCCGGTGGCCTCTCCATACTTTTTTTAGTCACATCTTTTGGGGTTTCACTGACAATAAAAGTTTTTTTCAAATTTCTTATGGCGTTTTATTGTCAGGGTTCTGTATTGGCTCGGCGTCGGCGAGGGGGCCGCTGTGGCCATAACTGCGCTTTGCTTTCCCTGTGTGAAACACTGTCCTCTATCTTTTTAAAATTAAATCCTCCCAACGCCCGTGGCCATGACTTTCCGACCTCTGGGTTAATCTATTCTCTCGGGATTGCAGTTCTGCCCCCCTTTCACCTTGCTCTTTTTCCCCCCCTTTCCCCCAATTTGTACCCACCACTTCCCCCCTCCTTCCCTGCATGGTTTTTTCCCCGTAGTTGCCTATGTTCTTCTGGGGTTTCTGTGCTCTCCTGACCTTTTCGTTTTTGGACCCCGGTTATCCTCTTTTGTCTCATGTCTTGCACCGCGCTGCCTTATGTTGCCGCTTTGGACCGCCCCGGGTTTCCCCCTTTGTTCACGTTCTGTACCGCTGTCCGTACTGTTGCTGACTTTGGGCCGCCCGACTAGCTTATTGTTCTGTGTCTGTTTCCTGTCTGTGTCAACCCCAAAACAGTGCACTATCGTCTTCCGGTTGGGGCCGGCCCTTTTAAAGGAGTCGGGGGTTTTCCCCCAAAAGGCAGGACGGGGCTGGGATCAGAGTCAAGCCCATTGTCTGTGTCTGTGGTGGTCCCCCGAAGGCCCCTGACACTTATGTCTCCAATTCAAATTTTTTTTGCTCTAGAATAGTGTTGAGCGTTACTTTTGGGTATCGGGGCATCGGGCGATAGTCGATATCGGCCACCATGATAAGTTTTTTCGATAGTGGCAGTCGATTATGGCGATGACCATTAAAGTTTAGGGGAGCAAAACACCTTTATTCTTAACCCAAACGGGGGGGAAGCGGGAATTTAAAAGCCACAACAGTCAAATGGATACTGCTACATTTAGGCACAACATTGGCTATAAAAGCCACAGAAAAAAAAACAACCCCCATTCATATCCCGTCTTTACCACAGATGACCTTAAACCTGCATCACCCCCAAAATTTAAAAAATGCCAGAAAGGCAGATTATTTGAACCCTCATTTTTTTTGACTGGACATTGAAAATCCCCGTCCTGGAACGCAGCATAGCCCAAACCCCGCTTGACCCCCACATTTAAAAGTGTGGAAAAAAGAGTATTTTAAACCACTATTTTAGTTTCACTGGAATTGACTATCCCTGTCCTGGGGGACAGCATAGCCCCAAACCCGCAGACCCCAGATTAAAAGTGCCGGAAAAAGGGGTTTTAAAAACCATTTTGTTTCACTGGGCATTGACTATCCCTGGCGTGGGCCCCAGCATGACCCCAAACCCGCATACCCCAGATTAAAAAGTGCCGGAAAAAAAGGGGTCTTTCAACCCCCATTTTTGTTGAATGGACATTTATATACCCGTCCCGGAGAGTGATATTAAAAAACCCGTCTGACCCCCCCATTAAAAAAGGCCGGGAAAAGGATCTTTGAACCACCATTTTATTTCATGGGCACTAACTATATCGTCCTGTACCGGAAATGACCATTAAACCTGTCTACCCCCAGATTAAAAAGTGCCCGGAAAAAAGGAGTCTTTTAACCCCCATTTTTTGTTAACTGGACATTTACAAAAAGTCCCGGACCGCAGCATGACCTTTAAAACCCGTTTACCCCCAGATTAAAAGTGCCGGAAAAGGGGTCTTTCAACCCCCATTTTAGTTTCCTGGGTTTTACTGTCCCCGTCCGGGCCACAGTAGACCCTTAAACCTGTTGACCCCAATTTTAAAAAGTGCCGGGAAAAAAGGGGTTTTTCACCACCATTTTAGTTGAATGAATTGACTAGAATGTCCCCGGACCGCAGTATGACCATTTAAACCCCGCTGACCCCAGATTAAAAAAATGCCGGAAAAAAGGGGTCTTTCAACCACCATTTTTGTTTAAATGGACAATCTTCCTGTCCTGGGTCAAGTATGCCATTAAAAACCCGTTGACCCCCCCGATTAAAAAAGTGCGGAAAAGGGATTTTCAACCACCTTTTATTGAACGGACTTGACTATACCGTCTGTGCCCAGCTGCCCCGGGGCCCGGTTACGGGGTCCTGAGAGTCCAGGCGGCGCCGTCATTATTAACATGCAGGTTAAAAAAGCCCCGATGACGCAGCAACGAAAACTGCGTCTGAAACAGAGTGGGGGAAACGGAAATGTGAGAAATCCGCCTTCCCCAGTACACAGTCAAGACCTGGGGGAGCGCTTCCCCCCCGTATGGTGCGGACCAATTTAGCTTCACTTGGAAATATGGTGGTTAACGCTCCTGTTCCCCCCAGGTCCCTTTTTTCTTGGATTCTTTTTCTCTTTTTACTCAAGTGCGGGGAAATTGTCTCGGTATTTGTTCTCGTCCGGCTCCAAAATCTGTCCCTGAAAAACCCTCATTGGTCATTTTTTCTGTACTCCCTTGTCAATTCAGGGGAAATTTTTTTACAGCTATTTTTCAGCAAGTTTTTTGTTTTTTTTAATTCTAGAAAACACATTTTTAAAATGGTTGGAATCCCCCCATGTCTTTTTTTCCTTTTTTTAATTGTATTAATGAGTTGTCTAAATTACAGGGTTTGATAGCTATGTTAAAGATCTTGCAAAACAAGTCTTTTTGCAATTGTCCATTAACAGTGTCCTACCTTTTCCCTGTTTTGAAGCCCCAAAACCTTGAGACTTTGACAATTGTAAAGAACAAATGTCTGTTAGAAAAAACTTTTTTTTTAAAAATATGACCTGTGTATAGCTGCTTGTAAATGAAAAATCCCCCAAAAATTAAAAGCATGCCCTTGAGCCATTTGGAAATTGTGAAGAAAAAATGTCTGTTGAAAAAATTTTTTTTATAATGGGGACTGTAGCTTGCTCATTTCAAAGCAGATGCCCCAAAAAAATTATAAAATGACTTCTCACCCACTGTTAAAAAATTGTGGGGGAGAAATTCCCTTAAAAGCCACATTTCTTTTCCCAAAAGGACCATGTTATTGCTGTATTCACAGTAATGCCCCCAAAAAATTATAAATATGACTTCCAGCCACTTTTAAAAAATTTGTGGGGGGAGAAGCCATTTAAAAAGCCACTTTCTTTCCAAAGGACCATAATTTAGCTGTTTCAAGCAAATGCCCTCAAAACCTTTGACAATCGAAAATTCTTAAGATAAAGTGAGTAAAGGGAAATACGGTTTTGTCATAAACCCCTTGGTTTTTTACAGTCCCCTCACAGAAAAACCAGAAAATGAACTGTTGGGAAAAGGAAAAAAAATTTTGCGTGAAATGATCATTTAAAAAAAATTTTTCAAGAGCCTTTTCTGTTTGAAAAGGAATGTGAATAGCCCGGCAATAATCGGTGCCCTCGGCAATTGGGGCCACAACATCTCAGAGATCCATGCTGATTCATTTTGATAAAATTTTCAAAGACCCACATTATCTGGGGAAAAGGGATGCGTTTGTTGTAAGACCTCCAGCTGTGCTAAAATCCGCTAAATAAGCCTCTCGGGACAACACCCAGGGTTAACCCCAGGGCATTCCCATTTTGGATACCAGAGTTTTTGGGGTGGGAAAACATAAAAAAAACATGGGTTTTAGAGCGTGTCGTGCACCTGTTGAAGTGATCTCTTGTGTGGATGTGTGCCTGCATTGATGGTTCGTGAGGTGGTAAAAAAGATTGCAGAGGTCCCCCATTAGGTTTCTGCCCCCTTCCTGCTGCTGCCGTACGCTATTTGGCATTACTGCTGTCACGTCGCTGATTTGCCCACGGTGACATTTGGGGCGTGAAGAGACGCAAAAAATTTTCCCATTGATAAAACAGCAAGGCCCCCTTTTCCCCTGCTTTTTTACTTTATTTGGGGGGTGGAAAAAAAATGGGGTTTTTTTTTTTGTCCCGGGGATCCAGGAGGGGGCCCACCCATAATGTTGTTATTTTGGGGGCCTTTAAATCGAGGTCGTTGGGGGAAATGGGCACCCAAAAGCATCATGTGAGGATGGAGCCTTGTTTTTCCCAAGCCTTGGGTCGGGGGCACTAGAAACTATTTCCTCATCTTCCTCCCCAACCCAAACGCGAAACCTTTTTCCAAGGAGGGACGTCGGAAAACCCCCCCTTTCCCCCCCCCTCGCGCCCCCGGCAAGCTTATCACGCCCTGACTTCCCTGAGTGATCCCCCAACCTTGCATGCTCTGGACCCCGAACCATGCCAAATGAAGCCCGATGAAATTGTAAAAACTGTTTCGGGCCTTGTGGATTTGACGGAGAGAAAGGCCCGTGTCCGCTCGTGTCCGTCCCCTCCCCCGCGCTGGGGGACCTGTTGTTTCAGAGTGTAACGTCATTAGAACTAAGAACCACAATGCTCATGTGAAAGGGCATTTTCCGCATGACCATTTTGGTGGTTTCTTCAAAACGGGAAGGATGGGCAGGCTCTTTCACCTGCCTCCACTCCGGGGGCTAAACCCCCCGAGGCCCGCACGCTGCTTGTCAGCCATGTGTCACTTTTACGGGGTAATGGCATTGCGCTGCTGCCACAATCGTGGGCTGGGGAGTTGGGGAATTTTAGGTGTTGCCACGTAAAACAATGAGAGGGTTGAGGGGGAGGCGACTGACGCTGCAACGCAGCCAGGCGGGGACAAAGCGGGTGGCGAAACGGCGGAAGTGGAACTTGACTTCGACCCTTCCCTCAGCAGGAGTCCAGACCCGGGTAGCTCTTTAAAAAATTTTGGAGACAATGTTCGGGGTTTGTGCCAGGAAGGGATGTGCCCCCGCCTCCGATCTTAAGGGGGGCCCAGCAGATTTCGCCTTTATGACCCACCTTGCCTGGCACAAGGTTCTTGTCACCCCCCAGGCTTTTTCCGTTGCGGGACCCGTCCAAGCCCCTGACCTGTGTGGGGACGGTTCCAGACAGATTTTTTTCAACAGGGCCCTGGTTTTTTTGGGCACTTGTGCCCCCAGAGGCCTTTGGGGGAAAGCCCCCTGCAATCCCTGCGGTTTTGAAGAGCATGCGCGAGCCCGAGAGCCACCGTCACCCCCCGAGAATCCCCCCGTCACCCCGTGAGTGTAACGGATATAGCGCCCGGCGTGCTTATATCCCTGTGCGGGGTCAGATGGACTTTTCCGGACACTGCAGAAACGCCTTGAAATTTAGATGACACGGGTGGCCGGGCAAGGACGGCTTTTCTGGGAAAGAAATGCCTGTCGGCATTGGTTTGGGGGCAGGCAAGGGCCAAAACGTGGGGGAACCCCTTGTGTCCCCAGCAGAAAGGGAAAATTTCCCAAAGGCCAAAAGCTGGCAAAGTGACATTCGGTTTTGGCTTTTGGGGGGGTTTGGGTTAAAGTGTTTCTTCTGCCCCAACCCCGGAAAACGAAGGCTGGTGTAGAGGCCCCTGACGGCATGAGGTCGTCAAATGGGGAAGGAGAAGGGGTAGGTGGGTCTTGGTGGTGCTGGTGTATCGGGGAGGTGGAGGTTAAGCGGAGGCTGACCCCGATCTGATTGAGAGGGCATGGGCAGCTGAGGAATGCTTGGTGGTGGCGGGGAGGGGAGACAGAGGGTGTGACAATGGTTTGGGCCCCGGGTCGGTTGGCCTTTTTTTGGCCAAATGTTGCCCCATTTTCAACTCATGCATTCGCGATGTGACTAACATGTTTGGGGGTGGTTAACCCCTAAGGTTTTTGCCTCTACTTATGGTTTACGACTCGTGGGTGAAACAGAGGGTTGGTCAAAGAGGCCCAGGTTGAGAGGCCCCGGACCTTTTTGCGGTTAAGCGAGGGGGGGTTTGCCCTGACCCTGGTGGGGGAATATTCAGGGACTTCTGCGACCGCCCTCTCCCTTTTTGAGGTGGAAAACCCCTACTGACCCCTACCCCATCGTCTTTTCCCCGTCCCGGATGAAAGGGTCGCAAGAAAAAAATTTCTGAAAGACCCGTTGGTCCCCAATTGTCGTTTATCTCATCAACACAGGTGACTTTGCGTTGACTTTGATCCAGAGCTGCGGGCTACAAGCAAGAGGGACTGCAAGGCGTTGGACGCCCGGGATTTTTTCCCAAATTTACCGCTTCCCTTTCCCCCTCTGTGGCATCAGTAATGGGGTCAGGCAGAGAAAATCATCTCTTTGGGGCCCCTTGATTTTTAAAAAAGCCTTTGACCCAACCGCTTTTTTCACAAAAAAGATCTTCAGAAAATGGTTATCCCCTGGGGGGTAAGAGTTGGGCTTTGGGTGCTTTATGTTGGGGAGCTGGTGATGTGAGACGACATTTGTGGCCCTGACTGGGGCGAGGAGGGAAAACTGCTGGAGCAGGTTGCATTAACCCCTGAAGGACGATTGGCGGTGTTTGTTATGAGATTCACAGGGGCCGGGCCAGCGGGTGACGGCTGGGCCGCAACCTGATGATCCCCTGGCTTGCGTGTTGTCGCCAGACTGGAAGGAGCACCCTTTTCTCGTCCTCTACTCCATGCCCAAACCCCCCCTTTGCCGCTTACCCCCTGAAATTTTGCTCCCTGTTAGAAAATATACAAATTTGAGAAGGGTTGGAGAGTTTTGGGGAAAAACTCTTATTAAAGCGGCAAATCCCGCTATTCTAAATTCCTCAAATAAAAAAAAAAATTGTTGGATTCAAATATAATGCAAAATTGATCTATCAACAAAACTGGCCCCGGCCAAATGAAAAAAAGTATCTGAAATGTATTTGGGTTAAAAAATATTTTTTTTGGGACCCGTCTTCCCTGTGGTGACTAAAAAATGCAGTATTCAATTTTAAATGCAAGAGCCTCCAAAGAAAAAGCTGAGTGCACCCAAAATCAAAAAAACGTATCTGTAATTTTTCGGATAATAAAAGGTATTTTTTTTGGGCCCCTTTAATTCACCTGTGGTAACTACACAATTGCTGGGTTCAAATTTAACTGCAAGGGGGCTCTTCAAAAAAATTGGATGGCAAAAGTGCAAAAAACAGTTTGTAATGATTCGAAATAAAGGGTTTTTTTTGGCCCATCAAATTTACCCGTGGTGGTAAAAAATTTCTGTATTCAAATTTAAAAGCAATGATCTTTAACAAAACTGGCCCGCCCAAAAATGAAAAAAAAAAGTTCTGAAATGTTTCGGATAAAAAAAAAGGTTTTTTTGGGGACCAATCAATTCATTGGTGACTAAAAAAAAGCGTATTCCCTTTAAGTGCAAGGTTTCCTCAATGAAAAAGCTGTGTGTGCCCCAAATCAAAAAAAAGTTTTGAAATTTTTGGATTTAAAGGTTTTTTTGGCACCCATAACCCTTTCTAACTTGTGGTTCTAATTTAAATACAAGGGGTATATCAACAAAGGTGGAATGGGGAAAATTGAAAAAGAACACCCATTGAAAAAGTATATGATAATAAAAGTGGAGTTTTGCACCCAACAAAGAAACCCGCAGTTATAGAAAGTGTGTATCCCATAAATTCAGGTGCCAATATCCCGGAAATATTTAATGAAAAGTTTTAAAAAATTATTGCAAAGTCTACACTAAGTCTTGGTGAATTTATCCCGTATTCTTTATAAAGTTGTTATTGTATAATACAAAATTTTTGGACCTTTCAATTACCCGTGGGGACTATAAAAATTTCTGGGTTAAATTTTAAATGCAAGGTGGTTATCAACAAAAATGGAATGGCAAAATTGAAAATGAAAACCTATCTGAAAGTTTTATATAATAAAAGTGGAGTTTTTCACTAACAAGAGACCCGAGTTATAGAAAAAGATTGTTTCCTTTAAATTAGGTGCCCATATCCCGGGGAAAAATTTCAATGAAAAAAGTTAATAATAAAGCTATTGCAATGTCTACACAAAGTCTTGGTGAACTTTATCCAGTATTCTTTATAGAGCTTGTCTGTGTTCGCCCGCGGGGGCCCCCCCTCCGCTCCCCCCCGTGACTTTACAGCAGTAGATGCTCCTTTAAAATTCTCTACCTAACTATATAAAATCTTCCAATCTCTAATCTAACTAAATTGTAAGGATCACAGCTAATAGTAGAGGTTTCTCTGTGAAGAAATATAATAATTTCGCTGAGCTGTTTGGACACAAGCAGAGCGCACGTCCTTCTGCTCTGAGACGCTGAGAGACACTGAGGCTGAAACAGGAAACGCTGTTCTATGTAAAACGAGGTCATGTGATTTTTCCAGCCAATCGCAACCATACACATCCCAGTCATGACGTCGCACACACATCTCACCCTGCTCTATTCTGTAATCTGATTTGCTGGCCGCCAAAATTACAGGAAGCGCCGAAAAAGGCACGATCTTAATAGATGATGCACAGATTTTAACCTAAATTATCGCATGATCTAAAAAATCCGATCACCATAAAAACTGTGCCGATTTCAACTTTGTTGATAATAATCGCTCACCACTACTCTAGAAGTCTGTCCAATATAACACTTGCCACAAGGGCATTTTATAAGGTATATCACATTGCTAGACAAGCAAGTGTAATAGCCCCTAAAGAAAACCTTTTCACCTGACATAGGATGAGATGTACTGTATATGTACCACGAATTATCGCCGTGCAATTGACGCACGACACACAAGGAAAGGTGCCACATTTTGCTGCCCACAATTTTTCTTGTCTTGTTTTTCTGGGAGGGTTAATGTCTGAGTGTACTAGATTATCCCCTATTGATTTACCACGTTTAAATATATACCAGGGTCTATCTTTAAAAAGATGTTTGTACTTTGAATCAGACTACAGAATATGCCATTGTCGTGATATAGTTGTTCTAATTAATTCAGAGTGTTTGTCATATGTAGTCACAAAAGATAGTCGAGTTTGTGATTTCTTACTATTTGATGATTTTTTCAATAATTCTTCCCTTGCAATGCTCGTTACTTTTCTTGGTCATATATTTACATACTGTACATCTCGCACCCCCACATTGAAATGAGCCTTGTTGTGATAACCATGTTGTTGTTCTACTATCTGATTTCAAATACATGCTGGGTGATATGTAATTAGCTATGGTTCGATTTTTTCTAAAAACACATTGTACTCCCTCATCCAATTTTGTCACTAATAGGGGATCTTGCCTTAATATAGGTATACAGTTATAAAATATTTTTTTGATTGCATTATAATCTTTACTGTAAGCAGTAACAATTGTAGTTTTGTTTGAATTATTTTTTGCACTATCCCCTTTAGTTATCAGCATATCTTTCCGTTCTTTTAATGATACCATGTTTTCAGCTCTTTTTAACATCCAATTTGGATAAACTCTTTCCCTAAATTTAGTTTTAATTTCTGATTTCAATGTATCAAAATCCTGTGTCCTATTACAAGTCCTTTTTGCTTGTGTGAACTCACCCACCGGTATAGCCATAATGACATGATGTGGGTGACAGCTATTGGCTCTTAGAATGGTGTTTTCTGCATTTGGTTTAGAAAATTGAGTGATAATTACTTTATGTGTGGTTTTCTCACTTTTTAAATACATATCTAAAAAGCTAATAATCTCCCTATTGGTCTGGAAAGTAAATTTTAAATTAAGACTATTGTCATTAATGTACATAACAAACTTCTGTAAGGACGATTCATTTCCCTTCCATACTATCAACCCATCATCTATATACCGTCCAAACCATACTATACATGATCTGAAAGGGTTCAAGTCACTGTAGATGGTTTGTTCCTCCCATCATGACATATATAGATTTGCCATTGATGGGGGAAAAAGTAGCCCCCATCGGTGCTCTTACTTTTTGCATAAAAATTTATTATTGACACTAAAATAATTGTGTTTCAATAAAAATTTTATAGCCATAATTACAAAAGTTTTTAGTTCTTCACTGTAATCGCTGTATTTGGTTATATGATGTTCTACTGCTTTAACTGCCAGATCATGTGGAATGCATGAATATAATCCTACTACGTCACACGTAACCCAGCTATACTCATCTTTCCATTTAAAATTGTTAAAGTCATTGAGTACAGTTGTACTGTCCTTCACATATCCAGGTGTTCTTTTAACTAAAGGTTGTAGCAAGTTGTCCACCCATACACTTAAACGTTCCCCCAGCGAATTTCTCCCCGATATTATGGGTCTCATATCTGGGGGAAACACACCCTTTTGGGTTTTGGGTATTCCGTAGAAAATGGGAATAACTGGGTTAGGTGGTAACATTTAGTTAGCCATTTTATCTGATAGTACTCCTAAAGCCTGCTCTTCATCAAGTATTTTTTGCAATTTGTTGGCGAATAATGTAGTGGGGTCAGTTGTTAATTTCCTATATGTATGTTCTTCATCAAGTATCTTCATTATTACAGGTGTGTGAGAGAGAGGGCCGTGACGAAGAACCGGAAGGGTTAGAAACGCGTTGCCCGGCGCACGCACCATGTGTGGTTCTTAACATTTTCTACAATAAAGAAATTCTCTATCAAGCGCAGGTATCTTTTGAAGTCCTTTGCCTGGGACTTCCACCTTTTTTTCATTTATCCTTACTTCAAGGCCAATCTTTAACAGATTTTGTGGATCATAACCTCTTTGTTCAAACATTTATTTATTTATGCATTTCTGTATCATATTGAGTATCATCTGTACAGATTTGCCTTATCCTAATAAACTGACCTTTTGGTATTCCATAGAACATAGTAGGCGTATGGTAACTGCCACAATGTAATATGTTATTACGCTCCATGGGCTTGACAAACAAACCTGTGTCAAACCGGCCTGTATCATGATTTTTTGTGACCTGGACATCTAAATATTCAATGGTATGATAATTTTTATCTAGTGAAAAGGAAACAAGTGGATGACATGCATTAAGAGTCCAAAAACTCATCTAGTTGTTGTTCAATACCCTTCCATAACATGAAAATATCATCCACATATCTGAACCATACATTAATATGGTCAGTATATGTGGATGTATGTACAAATCTTTTTTCAAAAAATGACATGAAGATATTTGCTATACTCGGTGCTGCCGGGGACCCCATGGAGACCCCTGCAGCTGGAGGTAGCAAACGTCCCCAAATCTGAAATAGTTCTTCAGAAAAACAAAGTCAAGTAACGTCATAAGAAACGCTATATACGCATTGGACACTGTAGGATCCATCATCAACGCTTCTCTAATGGCTTGAGTGGCCAGGTCGTATGGTACATTTGTAAATAATGACTTTACATCAAGCGTAGATAACATGGTTGTATCAGTAGCATCAACTGTCATAATTTGTTGTAAAAATTGTTTGGTGTCAGTTAAACATGTTGTATCTCGTTTAACAATTTGTTGCAATTAGCCATCAAAGTATCTGGCAAGGGGCTCCAACAGTGACCCCATGCCTGACACTATGAGGCCCATAGTGTCAGGCATGGGGTCACTGTTGGAGCCCCTTGCCATATTTTTATGGATCTTCGGTACGAAAAATATAACCGGAGTACAGGGATTCTGTACCTGTAATGTCTTTAATACTCACCTGTTGTGTTGATTGTGAATCGCATATCAGGGAATGTGACCAGCAGTGCGCATGCTTGAAGAAGAAAGTAGTGGCTTTCGAAACGTCGCCGCTGGTAGCAGCACGGAGCTTCGGCTCATCACTCTCAGCTCAAAACTGAAGACCACATTCCTTTGAGATGTGAAACTACAAGGTTATGAAGTTTAACCATATTGGCTGGACAGCTAAGTACTGATGTTTGATTTTTCACAACAGTGACTATATGTGCATGTTGTCATTGTAGCATTTTTACATACATTGTGCACGTTTTATGAAGAGTAAAAGAGCCTGCTAAAAATGATGTTATATCACGCTTCTGTTTGAATAGAATGTATGCTTACTAAGAGGTAGAGGAATACTCCTGTACATAAAGCTTTCTTGCATCAGTACCTTACACCTATTACGGCACAAAGTATAAGTGGATCACAAACTTTTTTTTAGAACAGTTGATGTATGTAAGAAAATAACCTCACTCCTAACTACATATAGAGATGGGCAAATTTCTCAAAATTTCGATTTGCCTACTTCGCCGAATTTTCCGACAAAATTTCATAGTTTCATAGTTTCATAGTTTGTAAGGCTAAAAAAAGACAAGTCGTCCATCTAGTTCAGCCTTTTGTGCTAAGGTGTTGATCCAGAGGAAGGCAAAAACCCCCAATGAGGTAGAAGCCAATTGTCCTCATTTTAGGGAAAAATTCCTTCCTGACTCCAATCTGGCAATCAGAAAAATCCCTGGATCAATGACCCCTCTCCTGAATCCTAGTCACTGTAACTTGTTATATTATTACGCTCCAGAAATGCATCCAAACCCTTTTTGAACTCGGTTATTGAATCACCATGACAAGTCCCTCTGGCAGAGAATTCCATAGTCTCACTGCTCTTACAGGACAGAATCCCTTTCTATGTTTATGTAGAAACTTTCGTTCCTCAAGACGTAAAGGATGCCCCCTTGTTCTAGATACAGCCCTGTGTATAAATAAATCTTGGGAGAGATCTATATTGACCTTTGATGTATTTAAACATATTTATTATGTCCCCCCGAAGCCTTCTTTTCTCTAAACTAAATAACCCTAAATCTTGCCAATCTTTTCTGTGTACTGTAGTCCACCCAGTCCTTTTATTATTTTTGTTGCCCGCCTTTGTACCTGTTCAAGCTCTACATGTCTTTCCTGTGCACTGGTGCCCAAAACTGTACACAATATTCCATGTGTGGTCTAACCAGTGACTTGTATAATGGGAGAATAATGTTCTCATCATGTGCATCTATGCCCTTTTAATGCACCCCATGATCCTATTTGCTTTGGCTGCTGCTGCCTGACACTGGCTGCTACAATTAAGTTTACTGTCCACCAGGATTCCCAAGTCCTTCTCCATGTCACTTTTACCCAGTGTTTTCCATTTAACATGTAATCATGTAATGGATTTCTCTTCCCCATGTGCATAACCTTGCATTTATCAGTGTTAAACCTCATCTGCCATTTCCCTGCCCAGGCCTCCAACTTATCCAGATCCCTTTGTAATAACATATTATCCTCTATTGTGTTGATTACTTTACAGAGCTTAGTATCGTCTGCAAAGATCGATATTCTACTGTTTATTCCCTGTGTAAGATCATTAATGAAAATGTTAAAGAGGATAGGGCCCAATACTGACCCTTGTGGTACCCCACTAGTAACAGCGATCCAGTCTGAGTATGTACCGTTAATTACTACCCTTTGTTTTCTATCAGTGAGCCAGTTACTTACCCACTTGCACACATTTTCCCCCAGTCCAAGCTTCTCATTTTATTTACCAACCTTTTATGTGGCACCGTATCAAATGCTTTAGAAAAATCTAGATATATGACATCCAGTGCCTCACCCCGATCCAGTCTAGCATTTGTTTCGGTCCAAATTACTTCGGGACGAATCGCATTAAAAAACAGCTATTACCAGGCTGCACAGAGCCTGTAGGGTGCTGTAGAACAT
This sequence comes from Phyllomedusa bahiana, assembly GCA_025379985.1. Lineage (NCBI taxonomy): Eukaryota > Metazoa > Chordata > Amphibia > Anura > Hylidae > Phyllomedusa > Phyllomedusa bahiana. The sequence goes on along the minus strand of JAODAL010008000.1, from coordinate 21,187 downwards.
CGTGCCATGCTTAAATACGCTTCACTCTAAAATTCCCTGGTCACTTACGGGGGCAAAACTGACCAAAAAACTGAAGCAGGAATGCAGCCTGATAAAGTCATGGCAGAACCAGCTGGAAAAAACAAGCTGAGGGCTAAGATCCTACCATAGCGTCAAAGAACACAGTAGTAGGTTACCGGAGCCACCACAGATCACAGCACAGTAAGGGGACGTCACAGCAGGGGTCACCCTGCGAGGCCACACTAGGTCATACACTTTCTCCCAGATGACATCTGACAACCCCAGCCAAGAGTCGGTGGGTTTGTCACACACAACCCCTAGTTGGCATGGCCCGGGAGCAGGTGAGGGGCTCTCACCTGTCCTCAACCCACCTCTGTCCCGTTCACTTCCCACAGCCAGAGAACTACTATGTGCTGTGGCCTCTGCGCCACTATACAGTGAGGACCAACTATTTGAGGACAGTGGGCAGCAAAGAGGTGGGGAAGACATCCGCTGCTTCTTGCAGAAGTGGGCAAATAGTGATGAGGAGAGTTGCAATGGGGTCTATGTTGCGAGCGGTCAGGCTTTGTACAGCGACACCGTTGAGGAGGACGGCGGTGACAGGCAAACACTAATCGATGTAGCCGATCGCACATGGGAGCCGGGAGAAGCAGGCGAGGCTGGGACAAGTTATTCTGGTGCCCTAGTTAAACAAGGCATAAAGTGCCCCCCAAATGGAAAATTCAGTCCACTCCATGCCTCCTTGTGCCCAAAGCCGTCTTAACAGAATTACGGGCCCCTGGGCATGGCACTGCAGTGGGCCCTGCCCACATACATGACATCATCACACTTGGCCATGCCTCGAGCTCCCCTTTCCCCCCAAGCACACCCATATTATCACACCACTTATATCTGGACACCGGCATCCTGCAGCCTATAAGACTATTTGGCAGGGCAGGGAGCCTTTGGCTCCACCATAGATTTTAACTGTTTGCATGTCCTAAAATCTCCTGAACAGTTAAATAAGCAAAGCTAGCCAAGGGATCCAGGGTATGTTTCTTGTATTTCTGGGACATACATACACCACCTGGGGCTCCTATACTTGTGGGGCCCCTGGACAACTGCCTAGTGTGCCCAATGGAAAAGATGGCCCTGCTTGTGCCCCCTTTTCTCCCTGGGATGAAGTGGCGCCCTACGCGGTCGCCTACCCTCGACTACCCATTGTCCCGGCCCTGGAAGCATTCCGTTATCTCTACATTAAGTTTTAGGAGACGGGAGGAGAAGAAGGAGGCTTTGGACGACAGACAATCTGGGATCTTGGACAGTAGAGAGTTAATGTCTGGGCCGGAGATGTAAAGTTGGGTGTCATCAGCATACTGGTGGTTTTGAAAGCCATGTGATGCTATCAGCTGACCCAGACCAACAATGTAAAAGGGTTTATCATTATCATAGGGAAAAGAGAGCAGCAGCTTGCGTGTCAGGCAGTGGCGGAGCCGTAAGTCGGTAGTGTGCCCGGGAGTCAGCAGGGTGGCAGCAGTGCGAGGTTGGGAGCCAAACGGCCACGATTTAGACCACCCACTTTTTAGGTCCCAGAAAGTAGCGGCACAGGGGCTCATTGGGTCAGCGGCGGTAACAGTCAGTCAGTGCAACTCTTTGGTGGTAAAATCAACTACTCGGCAGTGTGCCAGTTTTTTGACGAGACACCAGAGGAGGGTTGAACATAACTATATGTAGAATCTGTGGGCAGAAAGTAAAGCGTAACCAGGGACCTAACGTTGGCACCACAGCCCTGCATATACATCATGCAGTGTCACTATACGTGTTTCAGATGTGGTGGTCCATCCTGTCCCAACAGCTGTAGCACTCCGTGGCATGCCTCCCATTTCAGGCAGTCAAGGCTGGCTTCACCACCTCTGCCGAAGACAACTCCCTGTCTTTTACATCATCAACTGGTCCAGATACTCCTACTTCTTGGCACTCATGGTGCCAGCAGTTGTTCACCGAGATGATTGCCAAGAGACAGCAGTATGCGTCTAGCCATCCCTAAGTGCAGAAGCTGACCGTGCTTCTGTCCATGTTGGTGGTACTGCAGTCCCTCCCTTTTCAAGTGGTGGACTTTGCACCATTCAAAGAACTGGCCAGGAAACTGGGCATTCACTTCAGCCATTGTAACGACATGGGTAGTTGCGCCTCTGGACAACGGCAAGCGGTGGTAGCGGCCATGCCAGGGATCGGGGTCTAAGTAGGTCCCGGTTTTCACCACAGCCTGCCGCAAGACAGGATGGACTTTCTGCGGCGGGAGTCGTTCCAGGTCAATACCCCTGGCGCGACTAGCTTTCAGTGGCAGCCAAGGCACAGCGAGGTACCGAATCATAAGACGAAACTCGTAGTCAAAGGTCAGGCCAACAGTTCAGGGCAGGCGGTGGAGATTCGAGGTCAGGTAACGTAGCAGAAAGGTCGGGTACACGGGCAGACAGGAACTGATGAACAGGGGGAAATTGATGAACAGGAATAAATATATTAACATTGGGAAATTGATGAACAAGAATAAATATATTAACAGGGATAAATTATTGAACAGAGAAAGGCAATTAACGATTTTTGATGATCCAAGTGGACAGGATGATTCCCCTGGGCGAACGAAGTCACATACGGGAGGAAATGCTCAATCAGGTTGTTCAGGTCTTACACCCATCTGCAAGACATTCTAAAAAGGACCAGGAAACTTTGCATGCACTTCAGCCGTTCTTAGACCACCAATCACACCCTCCTTAAGCTGCAGCGGCACACCGGCCTCCCCCAACAAAGGCTGATATGTGACATTTCCAAACGGTGGAATTCCAGCCTCCATATGTTAGAATGACTCTATGAACAGATAAAGGCTATTAATAGTTTATTGATGATCCAAGCGAACAGGAGTACACCCCTGTGTAATTTTAATGTCGGCCAGTGGCAGCTCATGCGTGACACCTGCCTTTTGCTCAGGCCCTTTCATGCAGGCATGCGTTATTTGTCAGTCACCAGGACTACGGGATGAATAACGTCATTCCACTGCTTCATGTTGACAGCGGTAGTGGATCCATGGGACCACCTCAAGCAATGCCAATAGCCACGCCAGGGAGCGGGATCTAAATAGGTCCCTGTTTTTCACCAGAGCCCGCCGCAAAGCGGGATGGACTTGCTGCGTCGGGAGTCTACCAGGTTGCTAACCCTGGCGCGACTAGCTTGCGGTGGCAGCCGAGGCGCAGCGAGGTAACGAAACGTAAGACGAAACTCGTACTCAAAGGTCGGGCCAACAGGTCAGGGCAGGCGGCGGAGATTCGAGGTCAGGTAACGTAGCAGAAAGGTCGGGTACACGGGCAGACAGGAACTGATGAACAGGGGGAAATTGATGAACAGGAATAAATATATTAACAGGGGGAAATTGATGAACAGGAATAAATATATTAACAGGGGGAAATTATTAAACGGGGAAATTGATGAACAGGTTACAAGGGAGGGCCCCTCCTTTTTTCCACCGTTAACAGGGGAGGGCCTCCCCCTTTTCCACCGTTAACAGGTGAAGGCCTCCCCTTTTTCCACCGTTAACTGGGGAGGGCCTCCCCTTTTTCCACCGTTAACATGGGATGGCCTCACCTTTTTCCACCGTTAACAGGGGAGGGCCTCCCCTTTTTCCACCGTTAACAGGGGAGGGCCTCCCCTTTTTCCACCGTTAACAGGGGAGGGCCTCCCCTTTTTCCACCGTTAACAGGGGAGGGCCTCCCCTTTTTCCACCGTTAACAGGGGAGGGCCTCCCCTTTTTCCACCGTTAACAGGGGAGGGCCTCCCCTTTTTCCACCGGTAACAGGGGAGGGCCTCCCCTTTTTCCACCGGTAACAGGGGAGGGCCTCCCCTTTTTCCACCGTTAACAGGGGAGGGCCTCCCCTTTTTCCTCCAAAGCCATTTTTGCAGCATTTGCTTTTGCTTCTTTTTTGGTCTGTCCCATTCCAGTTTTGTACTGAATTACATCAACAATGGCACAGAAAGCAAAATAAGTACCTAAAACATTTCCTGTAGTTATGGTCTCCTTCAGTTCAAGTTCCATACGCTGCATTTGAACAAACTGGTGTAATGCAGAAACTGGATTCAAACCACCACGTTTATACTTCATGAGTGTTTGATTGTCACTGCTGTCCTCCTCAACGGTCTTGGTATACAGAGGCTTACCGCTCGCCAAAAAACCTCCCATGCCACTCTCCACATCAATACTGCAAGAAGGAGGGGGTGTCTGCCCCACCTCTTCGTTGCCAAGTAGCTGCTGACTGCCCTCCTCAAATTGTTCATCCTCGCTGTATAGTGGCGCTGAGCCCAGACCACATAGTAGATCTCTGGCTGAGGGAACCGGATGGGACAGCGGTGGGTTGAGGACAGGTGAGGGCTGGTGACCCGCTCCCGGGCCATGCCAACTAAGGGTTGTGTCTGACGTTCTCACCGACTCTTGGCTGGGTTTGTCAGATGTCATCTGGGAGGAAGTGGATGACCTAGTCAACCAATCAAGAACCACGGCCGCTAGATGACACCGGCAGTTGTGGCCTCACCGAGTGACCCCTGCTGCGACGTCCCCTTGCTGTGCTGTGACCTGTGCCTGCTCCAGGAATGTTTTTGCCACTGCCACTCGCATGTGAAGAGCCTGCCACCTCTCTGTCTGACATACTGTTTGTTAAAAAATTTACAGACTCTGTTTACTGAAGATATCTGTATATGATAAATACACACCCTGTATTTGACTCCAAATGAACCGACTAACAAGCTTGGGTAACCCTTGGCTATAAATTGCGCTCCACAAATGGCCAGGAAAAATTTACTTTTATGTGCCGTTTAAAAACACTGTGTATTTTACTGAATATAAAAGCACAAACAGGCTGAATTAACCTTCAGATATGAATTATGCTACAGCCAAAATTCCTTCTTTGGCGTTGAAAAACAGCGTATCTTTTAGTCATCAACGTTTCTTTACTGAGTACAACTGCAGAAAAATACTTAGTTAACCGTTGGATGTTAATTGCGCAAAAGAAATGTGCTGCCAAAAATTACCAGCTTTGTAGCGTGTTAAAACGGCGTGTATTTTACGGAACACAACAACAGAAAAACTCATAATTAACCTGCGGATATGAATTATGCTACAGCCAAAATGTCTTCTTTGGTGTTGAAAAACACAGTTTCTTTTAGTGACCACAACAGCAGAACAACGCTTAATTAACCCCTGGATCTAAATTACGCAAAATAAATCAGCAACCAAAAATTAAGTGGTATTTGGATTGTAAAAACACTGTTTCTTTAACTGAATACAACAGCAACAGGCTTAGATAACCCTTGGATATTCAATGTGCTCAAGAACTGAGCAGATAGCATTAAAAACATACATGCCAACTCTCCCGTTTTTGGCGGGTTGGTCCCGCTATTTGGGTTCCCCTCCCTCTCTCCCGGGGGAGTTGGCATTCCTCCCGCCGCCAGCAGGCATCTACCTGGCAACAATGGGGGCACTACCTGGCAACAGAGGGAGCACTACCTGGCAACAGAGGGGGCACTACCTGGCAACAATGGGGGCACTACCTGGCAACAGAGGGGGCACTACCTGGCAAACAATGGGGGCACTACCTGGCAACAATGGGGGCACCTACCTGGCAACAATGGGGCCATCTACCTGGCGAACAAAGTGGGAACCTACCTGGCTAACAAAGGGGGGCACCTACCTGGCTACAGAGGGGGCATCTACTTGGCTACAAGGGGGCATCTACCTGCCTGTAAGGGGCACTACCTGCTTATGGGGGGTTACTACCTGGCTATAAGGGCATCTACCTGGCTTTCTTCCAAAGCCGTTATGCAGTTAGGTGGAGTGGGTGTGGCTTTTTGAAGGGGCGTGGCATACCGACAAGATGGGCGTGTCCATGCAAATTTTTGCCCACTAAAATCTCCTACTTTTTCATTTTCAAAAGTTGGCAACTATGATTAAAATGTATATGCAGCTGAATTGGATGCACAGTGGACTTCAATTCCAATACCCCACAAAAAAGAAGTAGTCTCTGAGACAAGCTGTGACACCCCCCCAAAAATCGCTGTATAAAAGTTAGTTCTTTAGTATGAGATATCAGCAGCAGCAGCTTCCCTACACAGCACAGTGAGAACAGTGTGAACTGCCAGCGTCGCGCCCGGACTTATATAGTGCGGTGACGTCACAGAATCCCGCCGGTCTCTGATTGGCTTCATCTCTGCACATGTTATTTAGGCTACGCCTTTCTTTCTCCCAGACTTCTTTGTCCCATGTAACGCCATGTGCTCGCAGCCATTTTATCAATTAAAGACACGCTTCGTTCCCGCGAATCACCCCAAACTTTCACTTCATTCAGAATCAAAGTTTTCCTGAAATTCTAAACGAATTCCACTTCGTTAGAATCAATTCGTGTTAGCAGCAGATTATCCAGATCATTATCCAGTAGTTGAACAGCAAAAGAAACTTTATTCATGAACAGAACAAGTATAACTTCTCAGTACACAGGAGAACATGTCTGCACTTATCAGTCCATCTGCAGTAAGCAAGATCTGAGCTGTCTCTTCCTCTCACAGAGTTTTTGTTTTTTTAAACAGCCTAACTTTATCAATAGTGATGAGCGATTACGTTGACTATCGTCATCGGGTCGATAGTTGATATCGCCAAATATCAAGACGATTTCCGATAGTCGATAATAGATTATCGCCGATGACCATTAAAGTCTATGGGAGAGGAACAACACCTTCATTCTTACACCCAAACAGGGCTGGAGAAGCTGGAATTAACATCCACAACAGTCAAATGGATACGTGCTACATCTTAGGCAACACACTTAGGTTATAAAAGCCACAGAAAAAAAGTCACAGACCATTCACTATCCCTGTCTTGTACCACAGAATGACCCTAAAACCTGCATGACCCACAAATTAAAAAGTGCCAGAAGGCAGTATGATTTGAACCATCATTTTACTTGAACTGGACATTGAATATCCCGGTCCTGGGCCACAGCATGAGCCCCAAACCTGCATGACACCAGATTAAAAAGTGCCGGAAAAAGGAGTCTTTCAACCACCATTTTAGTTGAACTGGACATTGACTATATCTGTCCTGTACCGCAGTATGACCAATAAACCTGCATGACCCACAGATTAAAAAGTGCCGGAAAAAGGAGTCTTTCAACCACCATTTTAGTTTCACTGGACATAGACTATCCCTGTCCTGGGCCACAGCATGAGCCCCAAACCTGCATGACCCCCAGATTAAAAAGTGCCGGAAAAAGGAGTCTTACAACCACCATTTTAGTTGAACTGGGCATTAACTATATCTGTCCTGTACCGCAGTATGACCATTAAACCTGTCTGACCAACAGATTAAAAAGAACTGGGAAAAGGAGTCTTTGAACCACCATTTTAGTTGAACTGGACATAGACTATCCCTGTCCTGGGCCACAGCATGAGCCCCAAACCTGCATGACCCCCATATTAAAAAGTGCCGCAAAAAGGAATCTTTGAACCACCATTTTAGTTGAACTGGACATTGACTATACCTGTAGTGGACCGCAGTATGGCCATTAAACCTGTATGACCCACAGATTTAAAAAGTGCCGGAAAAAGAAGTCTTTTAACCACCATTTTAGTTGATCTGGACATTGACTATACCTGTCCTGGGTAACCTACATCTGTTCAAGTCTTCTTGTACCTCCCTTGTACAATTCAGAGGAATATTTGTATCAGCTATTTTGTGCATGCCAATTTTTTAGTAGTTTAATTCTAGAAAACACATTTTTAAAATAGGATGGAATCCTAACACATCTTTTTTTTCTCTTTTTTTAAATGTATTAAATGGGTTGTCTCACTACAGGGATTGCTAGCTCTGTTAAAGATCTTGCAAAAACAAGTCATTTTGCAAAATGTGTCCATTAACAGTCCTACCTATTCCTGTTTTTGACAGCACCATCACCCTTGAGCCACGTTTGACAATTGTGAAGAACAAATTTGTGTTAGAAACCACATTTTTTACAATAGGACCTGTAGTCTACCTGCATTTCACCGCAAAATGCCCCCAAAAATTCAAAACATGACCCTTGAGCCACTTTTGACAATTGTGAAGAACAAATGTCTGTTAGAAACAACATTTTTTTTATAATAGGACCTGTAGTATAGCTGCATTTCACAGCAAAATGCCCCAAAAATTCAAAACATGACCCTTGAGCCACTTTTTTACAATTGTGAAGAACAAATGTCTGTTAGAAACAACATTTTTTTTATAATAGGACCTGTAGTATAGCTGCATTTCACAGCAAAATGCCCCCAAAAATTCAAAACATGACTGTCACGTCAAGGGAGGTGCAGTGAGCCCTAACTGGAACCCAGCCCACTTTCCCTGTCTGCTTGACGTGCTGCCCTAGGCGGCAGACGTCAACTGGGCGACAGTCCTTGCGCTGCTAAAGTGCTGGGGCCGTGAGAAGCAAGAATAGTCAGACAGTCCAGGTCAATATCAAATAGGAATGCCAAAGCCACAAATCAGAACCAGAGGAATAAACGTAAACAAGCCGAGGTCAAAAGCCAAACGGAAGCAAAGCACAAAATCAGGAGACAAGCCGGAGTCAGGAGAACAAGCCGAGGTCAAGTACACAGATAAGCAGAACACAATATACAGAACAAGTAATACTAGATAGCCAGGAATATCACAGGCGCAGCATACAGCCTTCAGGGATTTTAAATGTGATTCCTGAATACCGCCCCTGCAGCTGATTGGAGCGGCCTCCGGGTCCTCCCATTGGCTGGTGCACTCGCCCCCTGTCAGGAGTGGCTGGGCGTCTGTCACTCACAGAGCTGTCAGCAGCAAGTGTATCAGGGAGGGAGCGCACATCAGCTGCTTCAGCCTGTCTGCAGCCTGAGCACAGCTTAGCCCTGACAATGACCCTGGAGCCACTTTTGACAATTGTGAAGAACAAATGTCTGTTAGAAACAACATTTTTTTATAATAGGACCTGTAGTATAGCTGCATGTCACAGCAAAATGCCCCCAAAAATTCAAAACATGACCCTTGAGCCACTTATGACAATTGTGAAGAACAAATGTCTGTTAGAAACAACATTTTTTAGAATAGGACCTGTAGTATTGCTGCATTTCAAAGCAGCATGACCCAAAAAATTATAAAAATGACTTCTCAGCCACAGTTAAAAATTGTGAGGGAGAAATGCCAATTAAGAGCCACATTTCTGTTCGAAAGGACCATGATTATAGGTGTATCTCACAGCACCATGACCCAAAAAATTATAAAAATTACTTCTCAGCCACTGTTAAAAATTGTGAGGGAGAAATGCCACTTAGAAGCCACATTTCTGTTCCAAAGGACCATGATTATAGCTGTATCTCACAGCACCATGACCCCAAAACCATTGACAATGCGAAAAATTCTAAAGATGAAGTGAGTAAATGGAATACGGTTTTGTCATGAAACCTTGCTGTCTTTTACAGTCTCCTCACAGCAAAACCAGCAAAATGAACTTTTGGGAACTGAGAATAAAAATTGCAGTAAGAAATGATCATTTTAAAAAAAAGTTTTCAAGAGGACCATTTCTTTTGGAAGAGGAATGTGAAGTAGACCGGCAACTAATCGGTGACCTCGGCAATTGGGGCCACAACATCATCAGAGATCCATGCCTGATTCATCTTGATGAAAGTCAAACGATCCACATTATCTGTGGAAAGCCGGATGCGTTTGTCTGTAATGACTCCTCCAGCTGTGCTGAAGGTCCGCTCAGATATGACGCTGGCTGCTGGGCAGGACAACACCTCTATGGCGTGGTGAGCGAGCTCGGGCCATTCATCCATTTTGGATACCCAGAAGTCAATTGGGTCCAGAACACATCCAAAAACATCGGTGTTGAGACGCAGATAGTCGTGCACCATGATCTTAAGCTGGTCTCTGTGTGTTGTATGTGTGCCCTGCATTACATGCGTTGGTGAGGTGGTAAATAAAGATTGCCAGAGGTCACCCATTAGGCTTCTGCCACATTGCCTGCTGCTGCCGCTACGGCTACTTGGCACTCTACTGCTGTCACGTCGCTGACGTTGTTCCACCATGACATTTGAAGAACGTGAAGCAGACGCAACAGATGTCTCCAGTTGATCAATCAGCAAGGTCTCCATTTCCTGCATTTTACTCTCTATTTGGGTGGGTGGAAGGAAAGTGCTGAGTTTGGTTTTGTACCGGGGATCCAGGAGGGTGGCCACAAAGTAACTGTTGTTCATTTTGATGGTTTTAATGCAAGGATCATGTTGGAGGAAATGGAGCATCCAAGCACTCATGTGAGAGATGGAGCCTTGATTTCCCAAGCCTCTGGGTCGAGGGGCACTAGCAAACTGATCTTCCTCATCTTCCTCCTCCGCCTCAAATTCGCGCCAACCTCTTTCCAAGGCAGGGATGTCGGTAACGTCGGTGTCCAGGAATACCTCCTCCTCCTCCGCTTCCTCCGGCACAGCTTCAACACAGCCCTGACTTGCCTCAGATGATGCACCCTGAGAGCTGATGTGCCGCCTTGCACTAGCCCTGGACCCCGAACCACTGCCTAATGAAGACCGATAAAATTGTGAAACTGTTGGGCCTTGTGGATTCGATGGAGAGAAAGGCTCCGTGTCCGCATCTGTGTCCGTCTCCTCCTCCGTCGCTGGCGGGACCTGATGTTTCAGAGTGTCCAACGATCGTTCCAGAACTAAGATCACCACAATGGTCATGCTGACAAGGGCATTGTCCGCACTGACCATTTTGGTGGCTTCTTCAAAACTGGCAAGGATGGTGCAGAGCTCTTTCACCTGCCTCCACTCTCGGCGGCTCAACACCCCGAGGTCCGCACCGCTGCTTGTCAGGCCATGTGTCCCTTCGTACTACGTAATGGCATTGCGCTGCTGCCACAATCGCTGGAGCATGTGGAGTGTGGAATTCCAGCGTATTGCCACGTCAACAATGAGACGGTTGACGGGGAGGCCGAGATGACACTGCAACGCAGCCAGGCGGGACGAAGCAGGGTGCAAATGGCGGAAGTGCGAACTCAGACCTCGAGCCTTCCTCAGCAGGCAGTCCAGACCCGGGTAGCGCTTTAGAAGTTTCTGGACGACAAGGCTCATGACATGTGCCAGGCAAGGGATGTGCTCCAGCCTACCTATCTAAAGGGCGGCCAGCAGATTTCGACCGTTATCGCACGCCAGCTTGCCTGGCACAAGGTTCTTGTCACCCAGCCAGCGCTCGGTCTCGTTGCGGAGAGCCGTCCACAGATCCTGACCCGTGTGTGGACGGTCTCCAAGAAAGATTAATTTCAACATGGCCTGGTTTCTCTGGGCCCTTGATGCCACCAGAGGACCTTGGGGGAAAGAACCCTGCACCATCCCTGCTGTTTTGAAGAGCATGCGCCGAGCCTGAGAGCCACTGTCACCACTAGAGACATCCACCCAGCTCACCCAGTGAGCTGTCACAGAGATATAGCGACCTTGGCCGTGCTTACTAGTCCATGTGTCGGTGGTCAGATGGACATTTCCGGACACAGATGAAGACAATGCGCTTGAAATTTTAGATGACACGTGGCAGGCCAGGGCAGGGACGGCTTTTCTGGCAAAAAAATGCCTGCTCGGCATCTGTTATTGGGGGCAGGCAAGGGTCATGACATGGCGGAACCCATCTGTGTCCACCAGACGGAAAGGCAACATTTCCAAGGCCAAAAACCTGGCAATGCCGACAATCAGGCTTTTGGCTTTGGGATGGTTTGGGTTAAAGTGTTTCTTCTGCTCCCAAACCTGGAAGACAGAAGGCTGGGTGCTAAACTGGCCGCTGTACGGCGTGCAGGTCGTCAAACTGGTGGAAGGAGAAGGGGTAGGATGGGTCTCTGGTGTGGCTGGTGGTACTCGGGCACGGGGAGGCTGAGCGGGGCTGATCCCTGATCATGGCTCTGAGAGACATGGGCAGCTGAGGAACGCTTGGAGGTGGCAGAGGAGGAGGAGGCGGAAACAGACGGTGTGACAGTGGTTGGAAGCCCGGCTTCGGTGTGGCCTTTTTTGGCCAAGTGTTCCCTCCATTTCAACTCATGCATTCGCTGCTTGTGACTAGACATGTTGGTGGTGGTTAAATGTAGAATCGCGGGAGCGGTAACGGTGGCACTGCCTACTGTAAGAATGGGTACGTTTGGCCACCCTTGCAGATAAGAAAGCGAGTGGTATGGTTGGCACTCCTTTTTGGTTCTTTTCAATTGCGGGGAGAGACGATGTGGGACTCACTGTCATGAAGTGTACCGGCGTATAAATGACTCAGACAAGACAACAGCTAACCGGAGAACTGTGGCTTTTCTTTTCCTTTGCTTCATCCAGCAACGAACATTGTAGCACAATCCAGTCCTCCACATTGAGTTCCAGCCAGCTCCAGTAGCACTCACTCATCCAGCAGTTCCAAAGGGAGCTCTCTCTAGCTCAACCTCACCGCTCTACCCTGACAGACCTTCCGTGGATCCTCCACTCATCTCAGGGGGGGCTACCTTGTAACTCAGCTGCTTTCTCGGCCTCTCTTGCCCTTTACTCCAATGTGCTCCCAGCTAGAGGCGAAGCTCTGCCCACAGCTCCTACCCGGCTTACTTTGCTGTAAAACGCATAACTATTTACAAGTCCAGTGTTCCTAAGGCTTCCTCCTTGCCTTCCATTCAAATCTGCCTCCTCTCATTTCCAGCCGAAATGATGAGAGTGATATTTCCTGCTCACAATCCTGTGGCAGAATCTCCAAAAGACTTCTCTTGGCAGACTCACCCTGAGTTACTACATGTCTCACTATTTATCTGAATAAATAACCCCCCTTCCTGCTTCACAGAGTTTCAGCTCCCTATTGGCTGAGGGTTATGACGCTGCTGTTACCAGGCAGACTACAACTGGGGAAAGAACTTCAATGATAACCTATAGCTTGCTAAATCTAACATTTCTATTACTGCTACACCTAAGTCTCTACAATACAATTTACACTACTTTCCTAGATAGGGATATCTACAGCTTTGCACATCCTACATCCCCCCCGCTCTTAACTGGAATACGTCCTCGGATTCCCAACTTTCAAGCACACATACACACACATTATGCAATGCAATTAAACATATATATACATGTGCAAAAACAGCATTTTAGCATATACTGGTGGGGCAAGGTTCAGTGTCCTTAGTTTCAACACAAAAAGTCTTTGGACCCCAAAACATTTTAAAAAAAATGACCCCTTCTTGTGGTGAATCAACTTAGGACAAGGTTTCAGCGTCCTTCTGAGCACAGTCCTTGGCCCTGCAAATGTGAAGGTGAATCCCCCCTCCCCCGGGGAATGGTGCAACAGCACCGGGCACCCAAGCAGCTTACGGTTTGTGTAGCGGCTCCTGACGTTGTCCCAACAGCCGCATCAGCTCTGGCTGCTCTGGGCCCCGCGGTCACACTGAGCGCTCCAGGACCCTCATCAGCAGCTCATGGGCCTCTCGGATAAAGGCGCGTCTGCGCCCGACTCGGGGTACCTCTGTCCTGTGGGGAAGGGATCGCTCCTGCAGATCCGGCCACGACCGTCACCACCGGGGTCGTCACTATGGATACAGGCGCGGTGACGTTGATGTTGGGCTCCGGCCCTGGAGACCGCTCCCGGATGGTTCCTCTACCGCGCCCCCGTACTCGCGCTGGCATAGACGGCTCCTCCGGCACCGTAGCTTCCACCGGGACATACTCCTGCTCCTCCTCGTCCCAGTTCTCTGTGGGCACATACGGTTCGGGGGGACGGCGTTCCACCCCGGCAGGCCAAGGGCCCTTAGGACCCGGCACTTTGCGGAAGCTCACCTGCTCTCAACGATACAAACTGTGCAACCTCTCAGGCTCGAAGATCTGCTTGACGGCTCTCCTGTTTACAAACACGACGTCTCGGGTCCCATCCTCCAAGATGGACCCAGTGCCCACACGCCGGTCAAACTCTATGACCTCTCCGGTGGTCCTTTTCTCGGCCACCCACGCACCAACCACACCTCGGCAGTTCATGAACTGGTAGGCCTGGTCCTCCAGTTCCTTTTTGCGCTCCCAGGTCATCCAGTATGGGCGCGTTCTCCATGGGTCAGGTTCAGCGGCAGCGGCACCGGCTGCAGCTCCGCTCTCGGCTCCCTCAGCCTCCGGTTGGCGGTCGGAGTAAGCCTGTTTGGCCACCTGGTCAGGCCCCTCTGGTTGCTGCTCATCCATACCAAGATACATCTCGCGCAGTTGCCTCTGCAGATTCCGCTTCTCTTCACACTTCACGTGTTTCTCCAGCACCTCCCTTTCTTCCGGTGCTTTCCTCAACTTTAAAGCGCCTCCCAGCGGTGGAGCTACCCCACTTTTCGCGCGCTTGGCTCTCTGCTCCGACTGGCTGTCCTTTGGCGGGAAACTCTTGGCGCCCTTTCTGCTGGTCACGCCCCTCTTCTTCCTCGCCATGCTAGTCCGCCATTTTCCTACACCCAGCACTGGCCCCCTCATTAGCCAGCCATCCCATACTGGTGTCTTCAGGCACATTCTGCAGGTTACTCACTGCGCCGTCGGTGTCTCGCAGTCCTTCTGCTCGGCCTGGAAATCCACAAACAGTCTCTGTACACTTTACACAGTCTCTGTACACAACGCCGTACAAACTACAGTCCCACTATTCCTAGACTTCGGCTGCACGCCTGCGGGTGGGGAGACTCCCTCTACCACCACGCATGTCTGTGTGTCTTCGTCCTCTCAGTACCGCAATCCTGCCGACTACACCAAATGTAGAATCGCGGGAGTGGTAACGGTGGCACTGTCTACTGTAAGAATGGGTATGTTTGGCCACTCTTACAGATAAGAAAGCAAGTGGTATAGTTGGCATTCCTTTCTGGTTCTTTTTAATTGCGGGGAGAGACAATGTGGGACTCACTGTCATGAAGTGTACCGGCGTATAAATGACTCAGACAAGACAACAGCTAACCGGGAGAACTGTGGCTTTACTTTCCTTTGCTTCATCCAGCAACGACACTTGTAGCACAATCCAGTCCTCCACATTGAGTTCCAGCCAGCTCCAGTAGCACTCACTCATCCAGCAGTTCCAGAGGGAGCTCTCTCTAGCTCAACCTCACCACTCTACCCTGACTGACCTTCCATGTATCCTCCACTCAGCTCAGGGGGGCTACCTTGTACTTCAGCTGCTTTCTCGGCCTCTCTTGCCCTTTACTCCAATGTGCTCCCAGCTAGAGGCGAAGCTCTGCCCACAGCTCCTACCCGGCTTACTTTGCTGTAAAACGAATAACTATTTACAAGTCCAGTGTTCCTAAGGCTTCCTCCTTGCCTTTCATTCAAATCTGCCTCCTCTCATTTCCAGCCGGAATGATGAGAGTGATACTTCCTGCCCACAATTCTGTGGCAGAATCTCCAACAGACTTCTCTTGGCAGAACCCTGATTTTCTACATGTCTCTCTATTTATCTGAATCCCCCCTGCTGGCAGCTAACCCCCCTTCTGCTTCCCAGAGTTTCAGATCCCTATTGGCTGAGGGTTATGACGCTGCTGTTACCAGGCAGACTACAACTGGGGAAAGAACTTCAATGTTAACCTATAGCTTGCTAAATCTAACATTACTACTACTGCTATACCTAAGTCTCTATAATACAATTTACACTACTTTCCTAGATAGGGATATCTACAGCTTTGCACATCCTACATAAACACCTAAGATTCTTGCCTCTACTGATGCGTTTACGCAAAGGCGGCATAGGACATCTCTGGGTGAATCAGAGGCTTGCTCAAAGAAGGCCCAGGCTTGAGAGGTCCTGGACCTTTTTGACGGCGATAGGCGAGGAGCGGGGTTTCCACTGACCGTGGCTGGCGGAATCATATCAGCGGATTTCTGCGACCACCCTCTCCCTTTTTGAGGCGGGACCCGTACTGACACTACCCCATCGTCTTCCTACTCATCCAGTGATGAAGCGCTCACAAGCAAATTCTGCTGAAAAGACCACGTTGGATCGGCAATGTCGTCTTCATCATCATCAACACAGGTGACTTGGTCGTCCTGACATTCTGCATCCAGGAGCTGCAGGCTACAAGCAAGAGGTACTGCAAGGCGTTGCCGACCGCCCGGGATTTTTGCCGATTGACCGGCTTCCTTATCCTCCTCTGATGGCATCAGTAACTGGGCGTCAGAGCAGACAAAATCATCCTCTTTGGCCTCTTGGTCTTTTAACATGCCTTCTGACCCCAACCGCATTTTGTCATCAAAGAGGTCTTCAGAAAATGGATTATCCACAGTGGTGGGTACACGAGTTGACATTTGGGCTGCCTTCGCTTCATGTTGGACGGATGCTGATGATGCTAATGACGACATATGTGGCCGTGACTGGGAGGACGAAGAGGTAAGACTGCGGATGCAGGTTGTATTAACCACTGAAGAACAGATTGCGACGCTGTTCGTTACTGAGATCACAGGGCCCTGACCCAGCGATGACAGGCCTGACGGTCCTGCAACCGACGATCCGCTGGCATGCGTGTTGTCGCCAGCACTGGAAGCAGCACCTTCTCTCGTACCACTACCTCCATGTCCTACCCCCTTCTTTGCTCTCTTACCACCTGCGTTTCGCTCCATGTTCAGAAAGATAAAAATTTGAGAAGGTATGGAAGAGTTTTGGAAAGTCTCTTATTAAAAGACGGCAAATCACAGCTTTTCTTAAATACCTCTAATTTCCTACAGCCAACTAGGATTAGAAACTGAAATGTTTTTTGCGAATACCTGTGAAATGTGGTCTGGTGGAAGAACCGCAAGACAAAATCAACAGTGTTCTTCCTTCAGTACCAGGGATTTACCACTGCCCCGTAGTACTAGGAATTGATAGTTTTCAACAAATTATCATACAAGTGCGCTATCTGCACCAAACTGAGATTCAACGAGCCCAATAAAACTATTCAGAAGTTACACGGATGAGAAATTGTGTTTTTTGCAGCAATGACAAACGAGAACAGTTACCAGAAAATGTTTCTATCAGAATTGTTGTACAACGTGGCTATTTGAAAATAACTGGGGCCGCACCACGTGCAATACAGCTATTTAAAAGTTATGCGGATAACAAACGGTGGTTTTTTTGCACCTATCAATACACCTGCGGTGACTACAAAATTTCTGTTTTCAAATTTAAGTGCAAGGTGGCTCTATGAACAAAGCTGGACTGCGCCAAATTTGAAAAACACGTAATTAAATGTGTACGGATAATAAAACGGTTTTTACACCTATAAAATACACCTGCGGTGATGACAAAATTGCTGTATTCAAATTTAAGTGCAAGGTGGCTCTATGAACAAAGCTGGACTGCCCAAAGTAAAAAACACGAAATTTAAAATTTTTGGTACAGAAAATAAAACGTGGTTTTGCACCTATCAAAAAACACCTGCAGTTACTAGAAAAGATCTGTATCCTAATATAAGTACAGGCTGCAAAACCCATACAAGTAATATTTCACCAAAAATTTGGCCAAAAACTGTTAATCAAAACCCATTATAATCCCAGGTCAAATCACAGTCTGGGCTACACAATATACACTCTCCTTTCAAAAGCCTGCCTGCCAGCCTGTCTGTCTGTGTTCGCCTGCAGCCTGCCGCCACCCCCCCGCGCTAAAAACTGCAAATCTGTAATCTACTTATGTTATTATGCTCACACCTAAAAGCATAGTTGTCTGTGTGAACAAATAGAACAGTTTCGCTGTGCTGTTTTGAGAGAGACCGAGCACACGTCCTGCTCTTATGAACACAGACACATACTGAGGCTAAACAGGAAGGGCTGTTCTATGTAAAACGAGGTCATGTGATTTTTCCAGCCAATAAACAACCAAACACATCCCAGTCATGACGTCGCCCCCACCCAGCTCACCCTGCTCTATTCTGTAAGCTGATTTGCTGGCCCCCAAAAATGACAGGAAGCGCTGAAAATGCGCAATATTAATAGATTATGCGCAGATTTTAACCTAAATTATCGCGTGAGCGAAAAAATTCGATCCACATAAAAACCGTGCCGATTTCAACTTTGTCGATAATAATCGCTCAACACTATTTATCAACAATGACAATATCCCTTGACAAAGGCTCACACATGCAATGCATACAGAAGTGGTTGTTGCATACAGGTCCGTTCCTAGGCTAAATTTCACTCAGGGTGAGGTGAAGAAATTTCGCCCACCCCTCCCGGTACCATATGGTGCCACAGTGCATCACCATAAACCAAAGCCAAAATATACAAAAAGCTTTACCACAATCTTCTACGTATAAAACTACTAAATAGTCCTACAGTTACCAAATGACACTGCTATACCCACCAAGACTACTAAGACCACATATCACCAGCACACAGTGACCAAATAATACCACCCCACACCATGACCACAATATCACCAGAAACATAGTGACTAAATAATACAAACTGACCATTACTGAGTATAAACCATTATACTACAACTAAATATTACCACCATACAGTGACAATACAATATGGTACCAGTGTACACAGGCTCTGCAGGCATATAAAAATTACAGTAAAGTCATATTAGTGACTCACAGAAGACGTCCTGAAGAGTTGTTCTCCTTCTCTTCTTCTTCTTTTCCATCGTCCCAGACGCCATGACGACTACTCCCAACCTTCACTGTAAAATTTACAAAACAAACATCTTAAGACTCCTCAATTTATCAGCATCCTCTACCAATTCCTATCTCTATACAAACTCCTCATCTATAGCACCTCATATTGTAGCCATGTAATATGCCTCGTGTAGCCACGTAGTAGCCCCCTGTAGCCAGTTGATGCCCCTTGTAGCCAGTGATGCCCCCTGTAGCCAGTGATGTCCCCTGTAGCCAGTAGATGTCCCTGTAGCCAGTGATGCCCCCTTGTAGCCAGTGCTGCCCCACTGTAGCAAGTGATGCCCCCTTGTAGCCAGTGATGCCCCCCTTTTTAGCCAGTAGATGCCCCCTGCAGCCAGTAGATGCCCCCGTAGTCAGTAGATGCCCCCGTAGCCAGTGATGCCCCCCTTGTAGCCAGTGATGCCCTCATGTAGCCAATGATGCTCCCCGTGTAGCCAGTGATGCCCCCCTGTAGCCAGTGATTCCCCCCTTGTAGCCAGTGATTCCCCCCTTAAACCAGTGATGCCCCCTTTTAGCCAGTGAAGCCCCCCCTTAGCAAATGATGCCCCCCCTGTAGCCAAGTGAATGCCCCCCTGACCAAAAGATGCCCCCCGGGCTTTTAGCCAAGTGATTAACCCCTTGTAGCCAGTGATGCCCCACTGTAGCCATTATGCCCCCTTGTAGCCAGTGATGCCCCCTTGTAGCCATGATGCCCCACGTGAGCCAGTGATGCCCCCCTTGTAGCCAGTGATGCCCCCTGTAAACCAGTGATGCCGCCCTTGTAGCCAGTGGGTGCCCCCCTGTAGCCAATAGATGCCCCCCTGTAACCAGTGATGCCCCTTGTAGCCAGTGATGCCCCCTGTAGCCAATAATTCCCCCTGTGCCAGTGATTCCTCCCTGTAGCCAGTATGCCCCCCTGTAGCCAATGATGGCCCCCCCTTGTAGCCATGAATGCCCCCCTTAGCCAGTGATGCCCCCCTTTGTGAGCCATGATATGCCCCCCGCCTTTATTAAGCCCCCGGGGAGATGCCCCCTTTGCCCGAGCCCCCTTAGATGCCCCCTTTTGCCATGATGCCCCCGTACCAGTGATGCCCCCTTGTAAACCAGTGATGCCCCCCGTAGCCATGATCCCCGGCCCCCCCTCGTAGCCAGTGATGCCCCCCCTGTACCAGTGATGCCCCCCTTGTTGCCAGTTATGCACCCCTGTAGCCAGTGATGCCCCCCATATTGTAGCCAGTAGAAGCCCCCCTAGTAGCCAGTGATGCCCCCCTTGGTAGCCAATAGATGCTCCCTGTAGCCAGTGATGGGGCCCCCCCTTTTAGCCAGTGAGCCCCCCTTGGTAGCCAGTGGGGTGCCCCCCTGTAGCCAGTGATTTCCCCCCCCCCTTATAACCAGTGATGCCCCCTTGTAGGCCAGGATGCCCCCCTTGGGTAGCCAGTTAATGGGCCCCCTTGCAGCCAAGAGATGCCCCCACGATAGCCATGATGCCCCCCTTGTAAGCCAGTGATCCCCCCTTGTAGCCAGTGATGCCCCCTGTAACCAGTGATGCCCCCCTTGTGGCCAGTGATTCCCCCCTGTAGCCAGTGATGCCCCCTGCAGCCAATAATGCCCCCCTGTAGCCAATGATGCTCCCCTTGTAGCCATTGATGCCCCCTGTAGCCAGTGATGCCCCCCTTGTAGCCAGTGATCCCCCCCCCCCCCTGTAAGTAATTATAAAATAATAAAAAATTACTTACCAAAACCTCGGTCCGCGCGTCAGCTCTGGAGCTGCTGAGCGGTGTAAGCGGCTGACGTCATCACGCGCTTACACTGTCACGCTGCTCCCAGGGATCTCCTCAGCGGCAGAGCTGCCTCGGCCGCCGAGGGACGCAGCAAACACAGGGGCGGTGAAAGCCGTGCA
This sequence comes from Phyllomedusa bahiana, assembly GCA_025379985.1. Lineage (NCBI taxonomy): Eukaryota > Metazoa > Chordata > Amphibia > Anura > Hylidae > Phyllomedusa > Phyllomedusa bahiana. The sequence goes on along the minus strand of JAODAL010008000.1, from coordinate 643 downwards.
CCCCCTGCGACGCTAATACAGGGGAGGAGGCAGGACGGATCCCTCCTGCCTCCTCCCCTGTACTGGCAGCTGCTGGCTCCAAGTGCGCAATAACAGGGGGGCCCCCCCGCCCCTGGCCCGCCCCTCCCAGGAACGGGCCCTGGTTGCATACAGAAATAAATATTATTCCAACAATTCGGCCTTCTCTAATCATATACACACATGGATGAAAATAAAACACATGAAACTGGTCTGGAAAAAAAAATTATTGTACTCCTAAACTGTCACATCACAAAGACGATAAGCCAAGGCACTTACTGGTACTGTATACGTCTTCTTTATTAAGTCATATCTAGGGACATCACAGAGTTGGGGACTATACACAGATCCGACAGCCGTTTCGTACTAAACTGCGCTTCGTCAGAGCCTCATTTTCAGGTTCTCCCCACCTCCTCATGAAAACATGATCCTGCAACGTGGCTAAATCCTTAATGTAACAGCATCAGCAAAATGATGAACTATATAGCAGCATGTAGTTTACCAGGAGGGGGGAGGGGGCAACCCATTTACAAACGTGACACACACTTACATAAAAAACACTTATGGTGTAACATAAAATTATTATAAAAAAGGACTTAAATCATTTCTATCTTTTCCCCAAAAC
>JAODAL010007999.1:0-121048 GCA_025379985.1 Phyllomedusa bahiana | reverse complement strand
CAAAACTTTCAATTGCAGACTTTTAAGAAATAGAAACCGAATTAGATCATTTATAATCACCCTAAAATTTGGATGGCTATTGTATAATCAACTGGTTTCAGCATGAAGAAGCCTTAAAGCCCATACATATGAGAGATCCTCTGGTGGAGGTGGTGTGACTCCCAGGCATATTGAGTTTTAGCGCACAATCCTTTTGTTCTCCCTGGAGCTCATCACCACCAAAGGTATTTGGCAGCAAATTATGCTTCTTTATCCATTGAAGGCAAATGCATGCTTGGCCAAGCCAAGTGTACATGTGTATGGGGAGTTTAAAGGAATAGCTGTCGACTGGAGCAAGCAGGCATACATATGAGAATGCTTTGCTATACTAGAGCATCATTGCTTGTCAGAATCAAAACGGAGATGCAATCTAGATATGTGGCAAACCTTTGGTAAACCAACATGGCAACCCACAGTCATGACATGGGGGGAGAATGGAGTGAAATAGGAAGCCTTCTTCCTCTGTTTACTGGCTGAAACACCACAGACCTTCTCGACCATGGCAAGAGGCTAAATGATTGGCATCAGTTGCCATTGCATTGAGAAAACAGTGACCTCAGAAGATCAGGTATAGAGCTCATCCAGGGAACAGGAGGGGACTATTTACACCGGCCGATAATTATCTGTCTGGAGAACCAGATGACTTATTTCACTTTGGTTAGTGTCTCTGAAAGGGATACTTGCCACTGACCAATTGTCATGGTGATCGGATGCAAAAGTAATCGCTTAGAACTTAGGATCGTTTGTGGGGCCGCTCACTAACCTTATTGTCAGCATCACTTCTCTATTTTGCATGGGTTACAAAGGGCCATCGGCCAGCGAATGAGCAGTTGTTTGGCCATCAGTCGATCTCTGGGCTTTTTTCCCTAGGGAAATTATCAGGTACATATATAAGCACGGCTCAAGATTACATGACCGATGAAGAGAATGAGCGAGATAATCATATTATTAATATATTTTATTTTTTCTTTAGGAGGAGAGATTGAACATTGTTCTGGTAAACACTGATTCATTGATTGATGGAGACAGTTCCTACTTGGATAAGGAAGAGGACATTCCTATAGATTTCAGCCCCGGTGAGGAACCACAACTAAATTTAGATAGATTTATAATGAACTTCTCACTAACTACATTACTCTCTGATTTACACAGTCCTATGTCAGAACAAACCTATGTCAAATATGCTCATGTCAGGAGTCATCAGTCGTCCCTTATATCCCTGCTATAAGGTCCACAATTAGAAAGCCAGCAGCATATGGTTATATAGGCAGGCAGTCCACTTTGTTACCTGTACAATTTTAATAGCAGTCGGCCAGACGCTTGTTCAGCTGATGGCTATTCCTCCCGACTCGTACATAAATGTGTGCTTCAGCTTAGCCCAGTGTGAATGTTTTCAATATGGAGGGAAGAGAAAACTACCTCCGGACACTTCTGCCCTTTTGAGACACTTTTGGCCCCAGCTTCTCTTTAAAGGGGTGTTCCCACCATGCACTTTGATGACATATCAATAGTGTAGTCTGATAGGTGCCACCTCTCTGGGAGCCACATCTGTCTGGAGAACGGGCGTCTGAAAGGGTCAGCTCAGAATGGAGAGTCAATCACGCTTGCACATGACTCTTCATTCTGTTCTTTGGGAGTTTTAAGTACAGCTGAATACACTGCTCCCCTATATTTGGAACGTCCATAGAACAGAATATGAATTCTGTGCAAGCCCGACCGGCACTCCACTCTGAGCTGATGCTTCTAGTGGTCCTATAGATATGCCATCGGTGATTGATGGGAACACCCCTTTATGAAAAACAAAAGAATTGGGTATTAAAATTTAATATACTAGATCGCTCTCTCCCCTGACCTCATCTGTCAGGAGGAACCGGCACACATTAGACAGGCAACAGGTCTTGCTGAAATTGGCAACTTTTCCTTAATACATATGGGACCTTAACCACTTATCGCACCATTGCAGACTTTTAAGAAATAGAAACAGAATTAGATCATTTATAATCACCCTAAAATTGGGATGGCTATTCTACAATCAACTGGTTTCAGCATGAAGAAGCCCTTAAAGCCCATACATATGAGATATCCTCTGGTGGAGGTGGTGTGACTCCCAGGCATATTGAGTTTTAGCGCACAATCCTTTTGTTCTCCTTGGAGCTAATCACCACCAGAGGTATTTGGCAGCAAATTATGCTTCTTTACCCATTGAAGGCAAATGCATGCTTGGCCAAGCCAAGTGTACATGTGTATGGGGAGTTTGAAGGTATAGCTGTCGACTGGAGCAAGCAGGCATATGTATGAAGTAGCTGAGAAGAACAGCTGTTGCCTAGTCAAGCATTTGGCTGAAAGATATTGAAAATGTGTGGGTTGCTGTCCAATGCTGGTCATCAGATCTTAGGGAAAATACTGAATTGGCTAAGTTGGCTGTGGTTTCCCCCAACTAACTTATCTCAAGACAAAGACACCTGTCTAGATAAAACCATACAGTCCAAGAGTATAGGATTATGGGAGGAAGAGCTGAGTACCAACTAGATGCTATGTAATGCTATTCATACCTTCAAAATGAGAAACTCCATTATAAGTCCTTGGTACTGGTATTGATTATATTGCAATATGGGCAATGAATTGTGATTTCTGCTTTTACTGAAATTATGACACAAAAGTGAATTAGGTCTGAGGTGATTAAAAGTTAAAAAATTCCATTTGAATTGAGGTTCATCCGAAAAGTTTAAAAGAAAGTGTCCCTGGCATTGACAAAAAAATTAACAACAATTTGAAAATGGGGACATGTTGAACTACGTTGTGTGCTGTAATTAGCATCACCAGTGACTCCATTTTGTAATCAGTCAGTCTGTGTGGTTTTAACGGGTGAAAAGTAGTCATTGTGCTGTTTGGTATCATGGTGTGTACTACACTGAGCAGAGACCAAAGAAAACTAAGGAGACAGTTGTCTCAGGAGATTAGAAAGAAAATTATACTCAAACATATTAAAGAAAAAGGTCCTAAGACGATCTCCAAACAGCTTGATCATGTTTCTACAGTTGCACATTATTCAGAAGTTTAAGGTCTATGGAATTGTAGCCAACCTCTCTGAACATGACAAAAATTGATGAGAAGTTGAAAAGATGGTTAATGCGAATAGTAACTAAAGAGCCCAGAACAACTTTCAGAGAGATTGAGGTGAACTCCAAGGTCAAGGAATATCAGTGTTAGTTTGCACCATCTGTTGCTGTCTTTGCCAAAGTGAAGTTAATGGAAGACAACTGAGGAAGAAGCCAGTGTTGAAAGCAAATCATAAATAAGTGTGTCAAAACGCATATAAACAGGGAGGCTAGGTCTGGCAACAGTGGTGCTGTTTAACCATTGGGTTTTGCCCCTCACTGGTATGGGTTGCTGGGGGGTGCTCGCCAGGAGTGCTACTCCCATTAGTGGGGGCGCCCTTTAAAAGGGGTTTTCCCTGAAGTGGCAAGTTGGCTTTACCGTTTTATAAAAAGTATACTAAGAACCCATGTTCATTTTTGCTGAGAAGCAATAATCAAATTTGGGAAGGGGGATTGGGGGTGCATGTCATTTGCAGGGGGACAATCACACACTGTTACAAGTGAGAGCCCAACCCGAGCACCCCTGCACACTTTAGACTTCAACAACACACTCACAAAAAAAAAAGAAACTAGGACCCAAACTGAAAAAATGTTCGATGGGTAAGATTTCAATGAAAACGCTTTTTTTTTTTTTTCTCAAGTAGCCCCTAGCATTTCTTTTGGGTTTTTTCTTTTCTATGTCAAAAGTGTCCACAGCCTTCAAAGTTTCATTAAAAAGGGGTCTTTTATGAGGACCGCAAACAGGTGGCTACAATCAACCCTCTCAGAACGGAGGGATGCCCACACTATGCACAGTTTTTCCCTTTTGTTTCAATGTAGCTGATCCATGGGGTTTAGAAATATCAAAAGATGAGCTGGAATTCCCATTCCTTCTCTGTGGAGCGCACATAAGTGCAAAAGCATTTTATAGAAAAGACGGGACGTCATTACACTATAGCTGACAAATTTTTTTTATGATTTACAGGAGCATCAGACCCCTCTTGGGATTCATTCCCATCTCATGAAGTATGTACACCTTTCCAGCATTTACAAGTCAGTTTTTTTGCTCCATATATTGACCATTGTCAAAGGACCCATGTTATTTCTTTGCCCCAGTAGGACAAGCAGTAATGGCAGAGCCAGCACTTTTTCGCCCCACTGGAAAGAGACCGTCTTCAACAAGGTAGCTTAATATTTTATTAGTGTCAAAGATTGCTTCACATGCAAATCAACATTGGTTCTCTTTTCAGGATGTCGATAGCCGGGGGTTATATAGAAGTAAACAGCCTCATAAGGGCAGTGTCCCATCAGCCTGCCATATGGGATGCCAGAGACCCCAGTTACATGGACCGTCTTAAAAGGTCCTTGCATGGGAGTGTGTGTGTCAGGAGGTGACTGAGGACTGGGATGACTTGCACACAAAGACCAAAGACCTGAGATGTAAGTACATGAAATGGGTTTAAGTGAATCTCACAAAATTCTATGGTCAATCAGACGTTGGCTTTGACGTCGGTATTGGGGTTTATTATAGGCGAGCGCACTGTCAGAGTAGTAGTGAGGACAATATGGGGCTGCTATTTTTATTTTTTAAAAGTGAAAGACCTGCAGACTCGGTGGCGTTCCCTGAAGGACTGTTACAGGAGGAGCTACAGCAGCAGAGGAAGGCGGAGAAGAATGGAGGACCAGCGGGAAGAGGAAGACCTACTTGGGATTTTCGCCAGGGTCGATTTCTTGAAACCTGTTTAGAAGCGCGAAGACAAGTTGGAAGCAGAAGTCAGGGGACTGGCAAGTTTTGTATTCTCTTCTAGCAAACCTATGAATGTACTTTCAAGGCAGCCCAGCTTTATTATACCATAGTATAATTTCATTCATTTATTTTTTTATTTCAGCCTTTCTGGTAATGGCCGAGATAAGAGACCAGAGTCCAAGTTGGAGTCTAAGTCGTCTTCTACCTCTGCTACGCCAAGATCTAGTGTTCCATTATCTTTGCCATTAATGGACAGTCACCTTCTGAAACAACCCCGAAAGAGGAAAAGGCAGGAAAAGCCGCCCATTTCTACTAAGAAATCTTCTGTAACCTCTCAAGGAGGGATCGGGGAGCATCAAGAACTAGAAAAAGACGCAGACTATCACTTCTACATGTATATCATGGCTGTGACAAAGAGATTTTCTCCAGAGAAAAGTGGGCTTTTAGAAATGAAGATCAAAGGAATTGCTTCAGATACATTCCCTGGACCAGCAGGCTCCTTTTTCCTACCCCTCTCACCTTACTTACTCCTATACATCAGACGCTACTATTTCGCCATCTACATGCACACCAGCTTATGCCCACTACTTTCCCTATGAAACGTCTCATCCCCATACATCCAGGCACTCCCCAACGCCAACCTACATCCCTGCCAACCACCAACTCAATTCTTCAGACCCGTCTGTATTGCCGGTTCCTCCTAGTCTGCCACAATCACCCACTGAATCTCCTTATCAGAGCCCCCACTCCCACTCTTCAGAGACGCCTTCGAGCCAGGTCAGCCTAGACACAGAAGGTGACAGCTCATATTTGGACTACTAAAAACAGAGTTAAATTTCAAGGGATACACTTTATAAAAATAGATATAATATTATAATACAGTATAAAAAAATAATAAAAATGGGAATTTTAAACAATAAACTTTTTTTGTTATAAACTTGTCCATTCTTTATTTTGAATCATATAGTTAAAAAATAATACAGAATTTTGGGGCTTTTGATGAAAACTAGTGCTTGCCAAATCCCCAGGGGTGGGGACCCTACTTTTCAAAACAATAACAAATCCTCAAACTGCGGCCCCCAGCTGTTGGGAAAAAACAACTCCCCTTTCCCCCTGTTAAGAAAAAATAAAATGCGATGGGGGGATGTATTTTCCCAACACTGGAGGGGTGCAGTTTGAGGGTGCCCGGAACAGTTGGGGCACAAAGCTAGAAATTTTTAATTATTTTGCTTTACTTTTACGATTTTTTGTTAGATGTTTAATTTTCCTGTCCCAAATAAAAACGATTTCTTGTTACCCCGCACATGTGTTGTGGGGATCCATAAAACACTGTCGCGGGTGGTTTATGCGCTCTATCTGAAAGCGATTGAGGGAGAAGCTGAGCTCTGTGATATATAGGGGTTAATATGTTAAGGAAAAGCTGACTCTGTGATAATGGGGTTAATGATAGAGGGAGAAAGCTGAGCTCTGGAATATTGGGTTAATGAAGAGGGGGGAGAAGCTGAGCTCTGTGATATATAGGGTTATATGAAAAGGGGAGAAACTCTCTCCTCTATATAACCCGTAACACAGAGCCAGCTTCTCATTCTATCATATAACCCTGTATACACAGACTCAGTTTCTCTCCCCCATAAAATGAACCCCAGCAGGGAAAACGAAAAAGGCGTTACCCTTTGTATCGCTTTATCTATACAATTCTCATGGGATTTTTGCTTTTTTGCAATCCCCCATGTATTGGGGCTTGTTCACACAGCGTTTTGTGATCCTTTTACGGATCCGCAAAAGGGGGATCAACATTGCAGTGTAAATTAACTTTGGGTTTAAAATGGCAAAACCTCGCTGTTCCCACGGAATCGGCGATGCGCTTTTGAGAGCTCTCCGCACTGGCCTTTTCGAATCTGTTTTAAAAGAATTGACATGTCAATTCTTATTGGGTTTACCCAAGGAAAGCCCATAGGGATAATGGGTGCGCTTTTGGCACAGCGCCCACACCCTGGTTTCGAATAGCTCGCTTTGCATCCTGAAAGGGGAGGAAAAGCGCAGGAGGGGCTCAGGGGGACGCGGGCAGGGCGCAGGTGAGTGGCGGCTGGATCGCGGGGCCCGGCGGGGCGCGGGTAAGGGGGGGCAGGTGACGGCGTCGGCGCTGGAGATGGGGCGGCAGGTGAAATGCGGGGGGGGCAGGTAGAGGCCGGGGCGCTAGATCGGGGGCTGCTGATGGGCGGGACAAGCTGAGGGGGAGGGAGGTGCTCTGGGGGAGACGGGGGCGCTATGGGGCGGGACGGGGCGACGGGACGGAGGTGTTTTCTGTGGAGGACGGGGGCGCGTCGGCGTGGACACGACTGGACGGAGTGCGCGGGGGAGGATGGAGGGGCGCTATGGGCGTGGAAAGCGCGGGGGCGGGGGCTGCTGGGGAGGATGGAGGGTTTCTGACGCGAGGGGGAGGGAGGTCTCCTTGGGGGGACAGGGGCTGCGATCACGAGCTGGGATGGAGGTGCCCCTGTGGGAGGACGAGGGGCTGCTGATGGGTCAGCTGGACGAAGAGAAAAATAAAAACCACCGAAAGCGGATGCGAAAAAAAACGCGGGGGAAAAAGCATAAAAACGGATCCAAAAAAAGTATCCAAAAGCTGCTTTTTTTCGGATCCCCTTCCCCGGGTGCCTTTTCAAGTCCAAAAACGGACCTAAAAAGGGCCCAAAAAGCCGGTGAACAAGCCCTTAAACCCGTGGCTTTTTCATGCGTTGTGAACTATTTTCTAGAGCATTTGCTATTAATTTTAACGCACCTGTTATCTTTTTCCAGCAGCACAAGGCCAAACACCTGCTGCTGGATTTTGTTCCCCAGCCATTTAGCTGTAAGTGTGGCTTTGTATTTTTTTTGGGAATTTTTGTCCCATTTTCTGTAGTTTCACAGGCCAAAGGAAAGCTACTTTCCAACTGTAAATCCCAGACACACGTACAGCACAGGAAAAGCAGAATTTAGCCCAGATACCGTCACTGGACGATGAATGAACACTTAAAGCGGTTGTCTCACTACCGAATTGCTTTTTAGTTAAAGACGCAAAAAAAAATCACTTTTCAACATTTTCCCCTTAACATGTCCAAACCTATTCCAGAAATCCCTTTTTGTAGGGGCTGCATCAGCTCCTCGGGTTACTATAGCTACAGACCTGTTTGATCTATCTTGATATGCTCCAGCACGGTTGTTATAGCTCGACCGGGCTTCTACGCAGTCTATAAAGCAAAAACACCCCCTAAATTTCAAAATGAAAACAGACGAAAGGTAAGATAAATCAAAAGTGAACAACCCCTTTAACAATCAATCCTACACACCTTCAATAACTGTGAACAGAACAAGCAATTCCACATGCACGCTCAACTTGGCTGAGCATGCGGGTGCTTTTAAAGAGAAAGCTCCTGCCAGAAGTGTTGAGAAATAAATATCTGAAAAAGATATTGTTCATTCTTTGTCCATTACTCCCCGTCATCAGCTGTTAGGAAGCCCCTGTACATGTTAGGCTTGGTTCACACTGCATTCTGGACCTCTGTTGTGGGTATCAGCATACCTGAAATCAGTATTCCAATGGATCCTGCAACCTATCCAAAGAGAGCAACACTGTACACATATGGATGCGTTGCAGAAGCTGTCGGTATACCTGTTTTTCAGGTGCCCCAATGGATACCCAAAGCGGAGCTGTAGCGTGAACCCAGACCGTTTGCCAATCGCGGTAAAATCAGCAGGTTTGGATGTGTCTGGGGCCTGTGCAAAGTATGAGCTGTGCTATTAAGAAAGGCATCTACTAGAGGAAAAACACTGCTGTCAGCTTGTAAGGCAATTAGAATCTTAAATGCAGCTTTCACTGCCTGGAGCCTGCTGAAGTCTTTTTAGTTTGTACGTTTAACTTTCCAGCTCAGTGATGTCCTCTGCAGTATTTTCATGGTAGGACAGTGCACTCACTGTAGAACACAGGTGTCAAACTGTGGCCCTCCAGCTGTTGGGAAACTACAACTCCCATCATGACCACTGTTATAGATTATACAAATGCATGATGGGAGTTGTATTTTCCCCAACAGCGGAGGCCGCAGTTTGACACCCCTGCTGTAGAAGTATGTAGCACCATGTTTGATGGATCACTATTTCTTGGATAGCAGCTCGTGGCAGCGAGCTATTACTGACAATCCAGGGTTGATGATGCCCAAGATACAGCTCTGAAAAAAAATTAAGAGACCACTGCACAGTTTTCTAAAAATCGGCCTCTCTACATGTGTGACAGCCATTCCATCCCAGTGTCCGTTGAATTCCAACCAAAGTCCACCTCATTCTACTGAATGTCCTTCTGATTAGGTGATCCGCTGAACCAAATCTTATTTAAAGGGGTTGTCTCACTACAATGATTGGGTTTTAATTAAAAGATCTTTAAAAAAACAAGCTGCTTTGCAATATATGTTCATTACAAATGTCCTACTGATTTTGTGTTATCCCTGGTGGTAGGAGTGCATCAGCTCCTCAAATCACTCCTCAAATCAGTATGAGTGGCCTCATACTATCACTATAGTATGAAGCCACTTGTGATGCTTCTGTAGGGGAGGGGGAGGGCTCTGCTTCTGTGTCTGTGTAGTTGTGCTGCCTGGATTAACCCTGTGTGTGCCTGCTCCCTCCACAGATTGAGGAGAGCAGAGGTGAGGCTGATCTGTGGTCAGTAGGATGTGACAGCAGTGAAGTGTGTTACTATAATCATGAGGTGTCTGTGGAGCTCTGACTATACTAATAGAACAGATCAGTGGGGCATGTGAACGGTTCATATCCCTCTCTGCTCTGCTGTATTAGTGAGACATCGTGAGTATAGTAACTCACTTCACAGCTGCCCTGTGTCTGTTCTGATTGGAGGACAGCACAGAACAGTGTTTGTTTGTTGTTGCTTGAGATGTCCATGGATATTTGTATGCTAAGCAGGGGGGTATAGGAACACTTGCATCCCCCCTGCTCTGCTATTAGCATACACAGACCTCTCCACACTCATAGATCAGCCCTCTCCTGTCTCTGTGGAGAGGAGCAGCACAGTGCAGCTGATCCAGCAGTGAGCAGCAGACCTAGGCAGGCACACACAGGGTTAACTCTGGCAGTAAACCCCCTCACCCTCCCCCTGCTGTATAGAAGTTACTGCAGTCCTAGGAGGAGAGCTATCTGTGTGCTGAGGGGATGGGGTAAGGGGGGGAGAAGAGGCAGACAAGAAGCACGTCCCTGAAATCAAAAATCCTATGGTCCCAGACACGCTGAGGTAGACTGAAAGCCTGTAGTGAGACAACTCCTTTAATGAAGAAAAGCACTGCTGTGGTCTTCACAATCCTCTTGCAATAGGACAAGCTGGATGGCAAAAAACAAGTGCTAGGAATAGGTCAAAGGAAATTTGAATGAAAAAATCATGGTTATTCCACCAAATATTGTTTTCTGAACTCTTCCTGACTTAAAACATTAGTCTTATTGTTTCCAAAGAAATATGAACTTGTTTTCTCTGCATAATTTGAGGGCTGACAGCACTGCTGCTGCTTTTTTTTTTATTATTTTGAAGATTTACACAAAATGTTTTGCTATGAATTTCGGAGACATGTTGTTAGTAGTTTATATAATAAAATAACAATGTACATTTTTCGCAAAAATACATACCAGAGAAAAATCAGAGAAACTGAAAATGTTGCAGTGGTCTCTTAATTTTTTCCAGAGCTGTGAGTTTAGACAGAATTAATCTCCAGATCTGGAAATATTTTATATCTTTTCAGTGAATGCCCATGCTTACAGCTTTGCACCATAACTAGTGTATGCTCATAGAGTATGTATGATGAAAACAAGGAAAATATTGCACAGCTCCTCACCTAATTGTAATCCACACCAGGTTAGCGACGTTCACAGAGTGCTTGGAAAAGGGCGTAGACAGGTAATCCAAGACGATAAAGCCAATCCAGCACACCGAAGGTGGAAAAATGAAAAAAATCCAAAATTTTTATTCCATAGCTTTAAAAATGCGATGGTTCGCAAAAAGGGTCTAGAAATACCCGGCCTCATGGCTCACTACACCGACGTGTTTCAGACGCTATTGTCCTTATTCGTGCTGGATTTGCTTTATTGTCTGATGAAAACAAGACCATGAAACTGAAGGGCTATAACTGAACTGAGAGCTCATGGACCTGCCGAATGGGAATGTGAGGGAAGCCAGGTATGTCAAACATGAATTATTCAGGAATGGCAGGAGTAGAACAGCAATAGTCTTCCATTTAGTGTTATCTATTTTATTGCTTAAAGGAGTTGTCTCCCTACAGAGTTTCATAGGATGCATGAATGAAATACTCTGTCACTTCCGGGTTTAGACTGACTGTCATTTGCATACAGCTCTGTTGTGTATTCAGCTCTGTGTTTACAGTTGCTAATTAGTTCAGAAGCTTCTGAAACTACTAGCAGGACTTTTTATCTGATCCCTCAAACAAAAGCCCTAATTACAGTGCTGTTTACTTGAGATAAATCAAGCTTTTTACTGCCCAGCACCACAGAGGCTGCCGTGACCTGTGTGATGACATCACTCACTGCTATCACATAGAACAAACAGCAAGGGGGAGAGATATACAAAGGTCTGTTACTGAGGGAACTGAAATAGCCAGGGAAGTCATAAATTCACTTGTATCTTCTTAACAAAAACAGATGAACAAAGCAATATATTTGGAAAATGTCTTTATTTTGTGTTCCCTACAATTTGAAAGCTATTCTTTGTAGCGAGACAACCCCTTTAAGAGTTGTGATGACTGGAGAGGTGACTGCTGGGACATTATACAGTAACACAAAGGATGATGTGTCTGGATGATGACTGGAGAGGTGACTGCTGGGATATTATTCAGTAACACAAGGGATGATGTGTCTGGATGATGACTGGAGAGGTGACGCTGCTGGGATATTATACAGTAAAAAAAGTGATGATGTGTATGGATGATGACAGGAGAGGTGACGCTGCTGGGATATTATACAGTAACGACAGAGGGTATGATGTGTCTGGAATGATGAGTGGAGAAGGTGATTGCTGGGAAGTTGTATACAGTAACTCAAGTGGGATGATGTCGTCTGGATGATGAGACTGGAGTGGGGTGAACTGCTGGGATATGCTTATACCATGTAACACAGGGTTGATGTGTCTGGATGTGAATGGAGAGGAGAATGCTGGGACATTATTACAGTAACACAAGGGCATGATTGTGTAGTCTGGATGATGACTGGAGAGGCGACTGCTAGGGATATTATACAGTAACACAAAGGGATGATGTGTTCTGTATGATGGACTGGAGAGGTGACGCTTGCTGGGATATTATTACAGTAAACACAGGGATTTGTGTTCTGGATGATGACCTGAGAGGTGACTGCTGGAATATTATACAGTTAACAACAAGGAGATTGATGTGTATGGATGATGACTGGAGAGGGGGACTGCTGGATATTATACAGTAAACAAGGGCCTGATGTGTCCTGGATGTTGATGGAGATGGAGTTGAATGCTGGGATATTATACACAGTAACACAAGGGATGATGGTATGGATTCGATGACTGGAGAGGTGACTGCAGGGACATCTATACGAGTAACACAGGGATGATGTGTCTGGATGATGACTGCGAGAAGAGGACTGCTCGGACTCATTATACAGTAAGACACAAGGGTCGATGTGTCTGGATGATGACTGGAGAAGAGACTGCTCGGTTTTTTTGTTTGGACATTATACAGTAACACAGGGATGATGTGTCTGGGATGATGACTGGAGAGGTTGACGCTGCTGGGATATGTATTACAGTAACACAAAGGGATGATGTGTCTGGATGATGACTGGAGAGGTGGACTGATGGGTATTTTACAATAAGACACAAGGCAAATGATGTGACTGGTTGATGACTGGAGAGGTGACTGCTGGGATATTATACAGTAACACAAGGATGATGATGTCTGGATGATGACTGGAAGAGGGGACCTGCTGGGATATTATACTCAGTAACACAAGGGATGATGTGTCTGGATGGATGACTGGAGAGGGTGGAATGCTGGGACATTATACAAGTTACAGCAGAGGGATGATGTGTCTGGGATGATGACTGGAGAAGAGATCTGCTCGGACATATATACAGTACCACCAAGGGATGATGTGCGGATGAGAGCTGGAGAGGTTGATGCTGGGATGATTATGTACAGTAACCAACAAGGGTGATGGTCTGGTATGATGACTGTAAGAGGTGACTGCTGGGATATTATACAGTAACACAAGGGATGATGTGTCTGGATAGTTGACTGGCATGAGGTGATGCTGGGATCATTATACAGTAACAAGGGATGATGTGTCTGGATGATGACTGGAGAGGGATGCTGGGATATTATAGCCGTAACACAAGGGATGATGTGTCTGGATGATGACTGGAGAGGTGACTGCTGGGATATTATACAGTAACACACAGGGATGATGTGTGCTGGATGATGACTGACGAAGGTGGACGCTGCTGGATTATTAATAAGTAACACAAGGCATGATCGTGTCTGTGATGTGACTGGAGAGGGTGACTGTGGGACATTATACGAGTAACACAAGGATGATGTGTCTGGATTGATGACTGGAGAGTGACTGCTGGGATATTATAAGTAACACAAGGATGATGTGTCTGGATGATGACTGGAGAGGTGACGCTGCTGGGATATTATACAGTAATAACACAAGGGGATGATGTTCTGGATGATGACTGGAGAGGAGAATGCGGAGACATTTATACAGTAAACACAAGGGCATGATGGAAGATCCTGGATGATGATTGGTAGAGGTGGGACTGCTGGGATATTATTCAGTAACAAAAGGGATGATGTGTCTGGAGGATGGACTGAGAGAGGTGATGTGGGATATTATACGAGTAACACAAGGATGAATGTGTCTGGATGATGCTGGGAGAGGTGACTGTTGGATTATTATACAGTAACACAGGGATGATGTGTCTGGATGATGACTGGAGATGTGACAGCTGGGATATTATACAGTAATAACACAAGGATGATGTGTCTGGATGATGACTGGAGAAGGAGGTACTACTGGGATATTATTACAGTAACACAAGGGTGATATGTCTGGATGATGACTGGAGAGGTGACTGCGTGGGGGGATTATAGAGTAACACAAGGAATGATGTGTCTGGATGAAGATAGGATGAGGTGACTGCTGGGATATGTATACAGCTAACACAAGGGATGATGTGTCTGGATGATGGACTGGAGGAGGGGACTGTGGGATATTATACAGTTACAGAAGGGATGATTGTCTGGATGATGTGGAGAGGTGACTAGATGGGATATTATACAGTACACAAGGGATGATGTGTATGGATGATGACTGGAGAAGAGCCTGCTCTGGACATTTATACAAGAACACAAGGGATGATGTGTCTGGATGATGACTGGAGAGGTGACTGCTGGATATTATATCAGTACACAAGGGTGATGTGTATGGATGATGACTGCTAGAGGGCACCTGCTCGGGATTTTATACAGTAACACAAGGGATGATGTGTCTGGATGATGACTGGAGAGGTGACTGATGGGACATGATACAGTAACACATGGGATGATGTGATCGGATGATGACTGGAGAGGATGATGTTGGGATATTATACAGTAACTACAAGGGATGATGTGTCTGGATGATGACTGGATGAGGTGACTGCTGGGATATTTACAGTACAAAAGGGATGATGTGTCTCGGAATGATGGATGGAGGGGTGATCTGCTGGGTTATTATACCAGTAACACAAGGATGATGTGTATGGTTGTTGACTGGCAGTGGTTACTGCTGGATATTTATACACGTAAAAAAGGATGATGTGTATATATATTTCTGGATGATGACTGGAGGGGTTGACTTGCTGGGACATTTATACAGTAACTCAAGGGTTGATGTGTCTGGGATGATGATCTGGAGGAGGCGACTTGCTTGGGACATTATATCTGCATAACACAAAGGGATGATGTGTCTGGTGCTGACATGGAGGGGTGAAGCAAGTCACAAAAAGTGGCCGCACAATGTTACCCCAGCCCCATCAAGCCAATAGGGTGCAAAGTGGCTGAAAATGGGGATATTTTACTTTCTACTGGTTAAATGCTTAAGGATGACTATTGACCTTGGGACAAGACTTCAAATTAACTATAAACTGCAGCACCTATTATTGGAGCAGAGTCCACAGATCCACATGAAGTATTTAAAAGGGAAAACCAAGGGATAAAATGGTCGTCACAAGCCGTCTTGTTAAATTTGTTACCCTTTGAAACCACTGGAAAGGAAGTTTGCACGTTTTTTACACCCACAAAGAATGGAGAGGTCTGAAATTTTTATCGTAGGTACCCTTAAACTGTGAGAGACAGAATCTACTAAAAAAATTCAGAAAATCATATTGTATGATTTAATTAAATAAACCTTTGCCGTTACAGAGGTCTGAAGTTTCCTGTTGTTCTTGACCAGGTTTGCACACACTGCAGTAGGGATTTAGGTCCATCCTCCATACAGATCTTCTCCAGATCTTTCAGGTTGTCGGGGCTGTTTTTGGGCTTGATTGGAGTTCCCAGCTGCCCTCAAAAGATTTTACGTTTGGGTTTCAGGTCGTGGAGATGGCTAGTGTTATAGGATGTTATGATTTATTATAGTGTGTCTTCTTAGATATAGTGATTACGCAACTAGGTCCATCCAGGGGAATTTGTAATACTCTTACAGTCACTCCTTTGTTACTTTGGCTGTGTGTTTCAGGTTATTATCCTGCTGGAAGACCCAGCCACAAACCAACTTCAATGCTCTTACTGAGGGAAGGAGGTTGTTGGCCAAAATCTCACGATACTGGCCCCATCCATCCTCTACTGTCACACATTCGTACAGTCGTCTTTTTCCCCTTTCCCCATAAAAAAAATTTCCCCTAAAAAATTTATGTTTTTTTCCACCCCCATGTTTTCAGGGTTTGGGGAGGGTCTTTTTTTGGGGTTTTCAAACTCATTTTTTTTTTCTTTTTTCCCCCAAAAAACACGGGCCAAAATTTCCCCTTTTTTTTTGGGTCTCCTCTGCCCACAGGGGCCCTTCCCCCCATCCCCCTTTCCTTTTTCTGGGTTTAAAACCCCAGAGGGTTTTCACTGGGGGGAAAGGGGGTGGTGTAAAAAGCGGGGGGGCCTTTGGGCTTTTGCTTTTTTGCAGGTTTTTAAATTTCTAGGGAGGGGGGTAGTGTTTTTTACAAAAAAGGTTTTTAAAATTTCTTTGAGACTGGGGTTTTCCAAAACTTTTTTTTCGGGTTTCTTTTTTGCCCCAAAAGGTTTTTTACCATTTTTTATTTCGGGGGGTTTAAATTTCTCAAAAAAAATGGCCCCTTAAACCCTACGAGGGGGAGATTTTTACATGAAAGCCCGGGGACTGAGGGGGGAATTGGGACGGGTAAATATTGTGTTTTTTCCCCTTTTTTTCTAATAATTTTTTACCAAAAATTTTGGTTCCCTTTCCCCTTCCCCAAAAGCTGCAGGTCTAAATTTTGGGGGTTTTTGAAAAATTTTACTGTTTTGTTTTCCATGAATCCTTGGGAATTTTCTAAAGGGGAAACCTCTTTTTTGTTACTTTTCCCCGAGAATCAAAAAAAAAGGCACTGGGAAGCAAGCGCAAATCTAAAAAAAAAACGAAAGGGAAAAAAAATTGTGGCTTTCAAAAAACGCCAAAAAAGGAGAGGGGGGGGCCGGAAGCAAAAAAACCACAAACCCAAAAAATGCTGAAAAGGGGGGAAACCCCAAAGTAAAAAGGGATTTTTTTCCTTGTGTTTTTAAAATTTTATCGATTTTATTTTAGTTCAAAAAACCCCAAAAAATTAAATTTTTGTTTTTTAAAAGGGGGGCTGGGTTTTTATACCTACCATAATTTCGTTTGAAATGGGAAACTTTATTGGCCCTTTAAAACAAATTTCCCAATTTCTTCGGGAAAAAAAAAAAAAAAAATTTTTTCGGGTTTGGGGAATAGTACATTAGGAAAACAAATTTATCTTGATATTGATTTTTTTTTTGTTACATTTTTAAAAAAGTTTGAAAAAAAAAAAAACTTTTGAAAACATTTTTCTTTTTTTTTTGGGGGACCTTGGAGGGAGTGGGGACAGCTCAGTTTAAAAATTTTGTTTCCCGGGCCCAAATTTTTCAAAAAAAAAAAAATGAGCATTTTTTTTTTCCTTTTTCCCATTTTCCTGGGGGGACCGTTATTTTCCTGGGATTTCAAATTTTTCAGGGGGGGGTATTTTTGAGGGGGGGTTTTCTCTCTAAAACCCCTTTGGAAAAAAATCAAAAAAAACCCTGTAAAAAGTTAAAAAAAATTTTTGGGAATTTTTTTGGGTTCAGAGTAAAAACGAAAAGCCTTTTAAAAAAAAACTAGGGGGAAAAAATCAGGTTTTTTTATTTTTTAAAGCCCCCAGTAGTTTAAGGGGGGGAAAGGGGGTTGGGTTCTTATGAATGGCGGGTTTTTCCCAAGGGGCCAATTAAAAATTAAAAAGGAAATTTTGTTTAAAAGTTTTTAAGAAACTTATAAAAGGAGTTTAAAATTTTTTTGGGACCCCTTTTTAAAGGATTTTACAGAAAAAAAAAAAAAAAAAAAACCTTTTTTAAAATTTTGGGAAAACTTTTTAGGGGAAGCTATCTGGGGAAAAAAAGCGGGGAAAAACGTATTTTTTGGAAATTTTTCCAAATTTTAAACCCCTTTATTTTTTTTTAACCATTTTTTTCTTTAACCCAAGAATTCCAAAAGGGGGTTTTTTCCCTTCCCCCTTTTAGGGGGGACCCTTTTAAAAAAAATTTGGCTTGGGCCCTTTTGGCCCCGGGATTTTTTTTGGGGGAAAATTGGGGTTTGGATTTCCCTTTCCAACCCCCTATTTCCGGGAAATTTTTAAAAGGTTATTTGAAGGTAGGGGAAAAACCCTTATTTTTTCAAATTTTCAGGGAAATTAAAATTTCCTTGGAAAAATGGAATTTTTTTTTTTTGGCTCCCCAAGGGGACGTTTTTGGGATTAAAATTCCCTCAACCCCCACATGATAAACTAAAAAAAATTTTATTTGGGTTAAAGTTTTTTAAAGGAAAAAAAAAGTAAAAAAAACCCTTCCCCGGCCACCCAAAGGTTTTTTTTGATACTTTTAAGGGGTGGGTTTTTTTTTGTTGTTTTACAAACTTTTTTTTCCTTTGATAAAAAAGGTTTTTTTTACAAAAAAACCAAGGGAGGGGGGCGAGGGGGGGTTTAAATTTTCCCACCGCTTTACCCAAAAACATTTAACATGAGTATTTTGGGGGGAATTTCTTTTTTTTTTTTTTTTGGGTTGGACTCCCCCCCTTTCCCCTCCCAAAATTCGGGTTTGGTAGGGGAGTTTTATATGGGTTTTGGCCCCTCCCCCCGGGGTTTTGGGGGGGGAGGATGGGCCTTCCAGGGATGAAATTTTTTTGGGACTTTTTAAAATAAAAAGGGTTTTTTTAAACCCTAAAAATTTAACCTTTCCCTTTGGGGAAAAAAAAGAGTATATTTTCATTTCCCCTGGGATGGGGGAATTTTAATGGGGGGAACGGGAAAGTTTTTCTTAAATTTTTTGGGAAAACCCCATTTGGGGGAAAAAAATACTCAAAAAAAACCCCAAAATTTTTAAAAATTGATTTTTCCCAAAACCCCTTAGACTTTAATTAAATTTAAAAATTTATTCCCTTAGGGGGGGGTTAAATTAGGGTTTAAGAAAAAAACCCCTCCACGAGGCTGTTTTTTTTTTTAGAAACACTCAAAAACGGAAAATAAAAAAGATTTAAAAAAGAAAAGGGGGTTTATACAAAAAAAAAAACCAATTTGGGGACAGGGGCAATTTTTTAGGGGGGACCGTACCCCGGAGGGGGTTTTCCCTTTTGTCAGAACAAAAAAAAGGGGAAAAGGAAATGGGGTTTTCCCAATTTTGAAAATTTTTTCCCCTCGATTTTGGTTTTCCTTTTTCCACTATGTTTAGCCCCAGTATTATGAGATCGTTTTTTAAAAAAAAAAATAAAAAAAAAACCTGCCGATTTTGACTGGGGCCCCCCCCAATTATGCGTAAACATTATTGATAACCCCAAAAAAAATTTGTTTTTTCTAAAAAAAAAGGGTCCAAAAACCCACGGGGGCCAATTTTAAATTGCCCCCCTGGGGTTATTCCCAAAAATGGGGCCCAGCGTTTTGACCGGGGGGGGAGAGTTTGGGTTTGGGAACTTTTAAAGGGTTTCCCCAAAAATTTGGGGGGCAAAAAACCAGATGCTTTACCTGCATTAAATATGGGGGACCTACAAAGGGAAAAAACCCAATCCCTTATTTTAAAACAGGAGGGAAATTTTTTTAAAAAAAACCAGTTTTATTAATTGTAACACACGAAAAACCCCAATTTTTATTTTTAATAACATTTTTCTTTTTTGTTGCAACCCAGTATGTAGGTCCCATTTTTTCCAACTGTTTTAAAAAACAAAAATTCAGAAGCCCATCTATTTTTGTTTTATTAAAAAAAAAACCGAATTTGGTTCCCCAAAATTAAAAGGGTTTTTCCTCCCCCCTTTTTGGCAGAGGGAAAAAATTCAGGGAAAATTTTAAACCAGTTTTTTTTTGTAGGGGGAAATATGGGATTTTTCCTTAAAAACCACCCCGGGGGGGGGGAAAATGAAAGGGAAAAAACCTTTTTGGTAAAAAGGGGAAGGGCCTGGGTGGATTTTTTCAGATTGAAAAAAACCGGGTTTTTCCAGTGGGGTTTAAAATTTAAAAAGGGACGGGAAACCATCTTTTTCCCATTTTTTAAAACCGGTTTAACATGTAGGATTAAAAGGGATTTTCCCAAAAATCGATTTTAAAAATTAAGAAAATGTTATGGGTTCATTTTACCTTTACGGTTCCGGAAATTTATTGGGGGGTTTTTTTTTTTGATAATTTTTTTTAAAAACTTTTTAAAAACAGAAATATATTTTTTTGCAAATTTTTTTAATCTAAAAAAAAGGGGGAATTTTGGGAATCCCAAAAATTTACACCGGGGGAAGGGGGGGGGGACACCCCTTCCCGAAAAGCGTCGGTGAACCCCGTATCAAAAATTGCTTTTTAAAAAACAATACTTTTTTTTAACCCCAAAAAATGTTTAAATTTTAAAAGCTGCTAAATTTTATTTAAAAAAAATTTAATTACAAGTTTTTTTTTAAATCTCGGAATAAATTAAACCCTGGGGGGGCTTTTTGGGGAATTCCCCCCCTTTTTAAGTTTCTAAAAATACAAGGAGAGGGGGGCCCTTTGTTTTTAAAACCCCCCTCAGGTTTCCGTGCTGCTATAGTGATCGGGGAATTTAAAAGGGGGAGCTTTTTTAAAAAACCCTTGTTTTTTTGAGTGTGTTCTAAGGGTTTAATCTTTGGAGACTTTTTGGGGTCCTAACTTTTTTCGGGTTTAAATTGGGGCCCCGGGGTCCACCATGAAATTTTCGGGGTAAATTTCTCAAAAAATTTCGCCCCTTAACCTACGAGGTGAAAAATCTTACATAAAACCCCGGGAAACTGGGGGGGGTTTTGGGACATTTTTCAAAATTGTTTTTTTCCATTTTTTAATTTAATTTTTAAAAACAGTTTTTTAAACCTTTCCCCCAAAAATTGCTTGCCGGGTTGCCCCTGTACCCCCATCCCGGGCCTTTTTTGAAGCTTTTACAATTCGGGCCCCTTTTGGTGCCCTTTTGCTCTTTGGTTTTTGGGACTATGGTGGGGGGTTTGGAGTTTTTTGTTTGTTTGGGGCCCTTTGGGGGAATGTGGGAGGGGTTCAAGCAAAAAAATGTCTAGTTTTTAATTGAAAAAAATCTTTTTTTTTTTATTTTTTTATTGCGTTTTTCTGTGCCATGAGGATTTTTTTTTTAAAAAAAAAAATCTGTTTTGGGGGTGTTTTCTCCCAAGTCATTTTTTTAAACGGGGGTTCGGTGGTTTTTTACCCCAAGGACTAAAAATTTAAAAAAGGGAAAAAAAAGGGATTTTTTTTGTGAGGGTGTTAAAAATGGGAAGGGTTTTGGGGTTTTTCCTAGTTTAAAAAGGGAAAAATCCCCCGAACGGTTTTTGGTGGGAACCCAAAAAATGGGGGACAGGGGGGGAAACTTCTGAGGGGAACCCTGTAGTTTTTTTTCGATAAAAAATTTTTTTTACTCGATTCCCATCCCCTTTTCCCCAAATTTTTGGCCCCAAAAAAAGGGATTTTGGAAGTTTTAATTTTACTTTTTCTCGCGTTGGGGGGGACCCTTACCGGGTGTTGCCCGGGGGAAAAGTTAAGGGGGGGAACTTGGGAAGGCTCAAAAAAAAAGCGGGGGTTTAATTTCCCCAAAAGAGCTACGGGCAAATTTTTTTTAAACTGGGGTTTAAAAAACCCTGAGGGAAAACCCGGGGTTGGAAAACCCTATTTTGGAGGGGTAGAAGCCCCCATGCAAAAAGGGGTTTTTATTTTTAACTGGGCCTTGGGGGAAAAGCTTTTTTAAAGGGTTTCCCCTAGGGGGAATTTTTGGGTTTACCCGGGCCGCCTTAAATTTTTTAAAAAGGCCTTTTTTTTTTAGGTTTTACAAAAAAACGGGGGGCAAACCCCTTCTGGCGGGCCCCTTTTTTTTTTAAATTTCTGGCTTTGGGGTTAAATTTTATGTGGGGGAATTAAAAATTTTTTTTTGTAACTTTTCCCAAATCCCCCCATAATTCGGGAGTTTTGTTTTTCTCGTGACACTTTTGTGTTTTTAAAAGTTAAAAAAAGGAAGTTTTGGAAAAAAACCCAATTTTTCTTTTTTTAATTTGTGAAAAATTTTACAAAATATTGTAAAAATTTAAAAAAATTTTTGGTTTTTTTTTAAAAAATTTTCAAAAAATTTTCTGCGTTTTTAAGGGACGGGATTTTAAAATTTTCATTTCAAAATGGGTTTTGGAAAATGGGCATTCCCCAATCGGGGTCAAACTGTAGGTGGGGCTCTTTTTTTTTAAAAAGGGCCCTTTCTTTTTTTTTTTTAGGGGAACTTTTGGAACCCTTGGGAAATTTGGGTAGCCCTTTTTTTCACTTTTTAAAGGGGGAAAAATTTGCAAAAAAAAACCCATTTTTTTAGGGACCCGCCCATTTTCGGGCCCGGGGGGTTTGAGGGGCCGGGCATGTTAAGTTACCCCCCATGAATAAAATTTTCATCTAAGAAATTTAAAAAAAAAATTTTAAAAAACCCCTTTAAAGGGGGACGCAGCCGGGGTTTTTTGGGCCTTACGGGGACCCCCCAAGCATTTTTTTTTTTAAAATTTTCGGGGCTTTGTTTTCATTTGTGGGGAAAAAAACCTTTTTGACACTTTTCCCCTTTTCCAGGGTGTTTCAGAGACTTTTTTTCTCTTTGGGGGCCCCACATTGTGTTTTAAAAATTTGTAAAAAAATTTTTTTTAACCCCTTTATAACCCCCTTTTTTTTGTTTGTAAAAAAAAAAATTTTTTCCAAATTTTTAGGGGGAAAATTTTTAAAAAAATTTTTTGTAAATTTTGAAATTTCCCCAAAATTTTTTTGGGGGTTGCAGGACAGAAAATTTTTTCCCACCCCCAAAATTTTTTTAAAAACTTGCATTTTTAACCATATGTCCACTTTTTATTTTTTGGCTTTTCTTTTTTTTAAAATTTGTTTTTTTTTTTATAAACATTGGGGGGGCCTTAAAAAAAATTAGAAAGAAAAATTTTTTTAAAACTTTTTTTCAAAAAAAATTTCCCCTTTTTAATTAATTTTTTTTTGGGAGCCCTTTTCCATTTTTTGGATGTGGTTTTGGGGGGGCCTGCTTTGGTTAAAATACCCCCATAAATGAGAAATTAAGAAACTAGACCCCTTAAATTTAATTAAAAAGGGTTTTTAGGAAGTGTTTTAAACCTTCGGGTTTAATTTCACAGAAATTAAGCAAAGTGGAGGTGGAAATTTAAAATTTTCACAAATTTTTGCAGTTTTTCCCAATTTCATTCTATTATTCACTGGAATACCGGAAAATTGTAAACCGGTAAATGCAACGTAATATCAATTCCCCCAGATTCTGCCGTTTTTAGAGATATCCCATATGTGGCTCTAGTGCATTATTTGGCTCAACCATAAGCCCCAGAATAGGAGGAGCACCTACTGGACTCTGGGGTCTCATTTTCAATACAATTTTATTTATTTTTTTCCAACAATCTGCAAATTTAGCTTAAAATGTTTCATATTTACAAGGAATCCTGGAAAAAAGAACCCCAGAATTTTGTGAAGCAATTTCTTCCAAGTTCGGCAATACCTTACATGTGGGTTGTAAACTGCTGTTTGGGGCATGTCAGGGCTTTACAAGGGAGGGAGCGCCATTTGGCTTTTGGAACGCAGAATGTGGTGGTGTCATGTCACATTTGCAAACCCATCGAAGTAGCAGAACAGGTGAAACCTTCCAGAAGTCACCCCATTTTGGATTCAACACCCTTCCTGGATCTCATCTAGGGGTGTACTGTGCATTTTGGGTGCACAGGTTTTCCCATAGTTTTTTTAACATTGGGCCCATGAAAATGGGGGGGGGGGGGGGCAGTCCGGTCATTGTTTTTTAGGTTTCAATTTCACAGTGTTCGCCGTGCAGTGTAAATGACAGGAAAACTTTACTATGGGGGTTTGTACAAATACAATGATATATGTTTATATGTTTTATTACTTTTACACAATAGAAATATGTCTATAAAAAATTGCGTTTTTATGTTGTCCTATTCTGACAGCCATAACTTTTTTATTTTATGAGTTGATGTTTTTATTGGTACCATCATGGGGTGCATATGACGCTATGTTCACTTTTTGTTAAGGTTTTTGTGAGACGTTTTGAACAAAATACAGCAAACTTGGTAGTGTTTTTTATTTTTATTTGTTATAGCAGTCACTGCACGGTATAAATGACATGCTGGTTTTACTCAGCAGGTTGATACGATTACAGCGATATCCAATTTGTATGTTTTTTATGTTTTGCTGCTTTTATACAATAAAAACACTTTTATTCAAACAGGAAAACACGTTTTTACATCGCCACAGTCTGAGAGCTATAACTTTTTTTAATTTTATGT
The DNA here is from genome assembly GCA_025379985.1 of Phyllomedusa bahiana. Lineage (NCBI taxonomy): Eukaryota > Metazoa > Chordata > Amphibia > Anura > Hylidae > Phyllomedusa > Phyllomedusa bahiana. Next base: position 97,063 of record JAODAL010007999.1, on the reverse strand, counting down.
GTATGGAGCTGTGTGAGGGCTTGTTTTTTGCGGGATAAGTTGACATTTTTATTAGTATCATTTTTGGGGGAACAAGACTTTTTGCTCAGTTTTAAATCCGGTTTTTGGAATGCAGGGTGAAGAAAAGACTCCAATCCTAGTAGTGTTTTTTATTTTTATTAGCGCTCACCGTGCGATATCCGTGATGAGTTAGATTTACTCTTTGGGTCGATACGATTACAGCGATATTCTGTTTATATAGGTTTTTTTTATGTTGAAGCACTTTAAAAAAAAAAAGGAAAAGTGTAAAACAATATATATGCATCGCTATCTTCTGAGAACCATAATTTTTTTATTTTTCCGTATACAGAGACGTGTAAGGACCTTTTTTGAGGGATGAACTGACGTTTTAATTGTTACAACGTTGGCGTTTCTAAGAGTTTTTGATCGCTTTTTATTCCATTTTATGTGCTGCATGATGAACAAAAATCTTAATATGATTTTTTTTTTTTTTTTTTACAGCGTTCAGCGTACGGGTAAATTAACATGACACATTTATAGGGCAGGTCGTTATGCACGCGGCGATACCAAATATGGGTACTTTATTTATTTTTTATCTTTTTTGGGGCGATTGCCGTTTGTAAAGGGGAAAAGGCCGATGTATGTGTTTTTATTTTGTGTTTGTGTTTTACTTGTTTTTCACTTTTTTTTTTACTTTTTCACTTTTTATTTTTTTATTTTCCCCATAGGAGATATGAATGAGAGATCTTCAGATCCCTCATTAAATAGGAATCAGTACATAGCTTGTTGCTGTGTACTGGTTCCTATGGCAACTGTCAGTCATAATGCCGGGCCATGCCCACAGGACACAGGCGGGCATGGTGATGTCACAGACAGCCTAGAAGGCGATCTTTACCTTCCGGGTAGTCCGTCACAAGGCAGGAGCTGCACGATCGTGCAGCTCATGCAGCGACAGAAATGAAGAGGGAGATCGCTCCTCCTGTGTCTCCTTTAGTTATTGCGACCTATCGGTCACGATAATTAAGGGGTTAATCACCTCCCCCCGGAGTGATCTCCGGTCGGGGCCGATGCTGCGGGATGTCAGCTGTAATATGCTTTAGAGTTTGTGCAATCCTCAGGACGTATGCATATCTCTAGGTGCGTGAATCCCCAAACAACCTGGATATAGGCATACGTCCAAGGTCGTTAAGAGGTTAAAGTATTTACAACAGCATTTAGGAAGTTTGTTAACACTTTAGATGTTTCACAGAAATTAAAGCAAAGTGGAGGTGGAAATTCAAAATGTCCCTTTTTTTGCAGATTTTTAGTTATTATTCACTGGATCACGATAGATGCAACCAGGAGAATACAACTTAAAGGGGTTGTCTCACTACATTGATTTATCTGACCTCAGTCCTGTTTTCTTGGTTTCACTTTGAATTCATGGGCGGGTTTACTGGCTTCCACTAGGCTGCAGTAGAAGCCAGGTCTGTAGCTATAGCAACCAGTGCTGGCAGCCTATCAGGAGAGATAAAACAGGTCTGTAGCTATAGTAACCTGAAGAACTGATGCAGCCCATACAAGAGGGGATATCTCAGAATAGCTAGGACACTGATAATGGACACATATTGTAAAGTGACCTGTTTTTGCAAGATCTTTAACATAAAAAGCAGCAATCCTTGTAGTGAGACAACCCCTTTAATATCGATTCGCCAGATTCTGCCATTTTTAGAGATATCTCAAATTTGGCCCTAGTGCGCTATTTGGCTCAACCACAAGCCTCAGAATAGGAGGAGCACCTACTAGACTTTGGGGTGTAAATTTTATTATGATTTACTTTAGGTGCCATTGCGGTTTGCAGACACCCTAAGGTGCTAAAACTGAACACCCTTAAAAAGATCCCATAGTGGAAACTACACCCCTTCAGGAATATATCCAGGGGTGCAGTGAGTATATCAACCCCGTAGGTGTTTCACTAATTTTTTGGGCATTGGGCTGTGAAAATGAAAAAAAAATTTTTTTACTACAATCTGCAACTTTAGTTGAAAATGTTTAATATTTACAAGGAATCCTGAAAAAAAACAAGTTCGGCAATACCCAACATGTGGGTGTAAACTGCTGTTTGGGTGCATGGCAGAGCGTACAAGGGAGGGAGCGCTATTTGACTTTTGGAATGCCGATTTTGGTGGGGGGCATGTCGCATTTGTAAAACGTAACAAAAGTACCAGAACAGGTGAAACCTTCCTGAAAACACCCCAATTTGGATTCAACACCTCTCATGGATCTCATCTAGGGGTGTATTGTGCATTTTGGGCACACAGGTGTTCCATAGTTTTTTTGTTAGCATTGCGCCATGAAAATGGGGGGGGGGGATTTTGAACATTGTTTTTTGGGCTTCAATATTACAGCATTCGCCATGTGGTATAAATGTCAGGATAACTTTACAATTACAAAAAAATGAATTTTATATTTTTTTTTTTGTTTTATTACTTTTACACAATAGAAATTTTTTTAATAAAAAATTGCATTCTTGTGTCTTCATATTCTGAAGTCTTGTGAAGGCTTCCATCGCTGCCATGCTTTCGGTTTTACTACTTCCTGCCCCAGACAGGATATAGTGAAACCGCCATTTTAGTACACCCTAATGCATTGTCTATACATCCTCGTACAATGCATTAGATTGTAGAAACTATTGACTTCCTTAGAGGATTTTGAAATATGGCCCCAGAAAGGTATTTAATATCTGGGTCAGCTGTATTTGGATGGAAAGTTTAGAGACTTCGTGGATTGAGGGACTCTATTGGGCTCCCAAGACTGCCTTATTCAGACATTTCCAACTCCACCATGCTTGCTTCAAGCAATTTGGGGGTGGAATCCTTCAATTAGAATGTAGCAAGCGGGAACAAATAGCTCGGAAGGAAAACGCAGTGAAATCTGTCTCTACTTACTATAAATATATAATGGGATGTCAACCTTCTCTTCTATATATTTTAAAGATGAAAAATGTACTAAAAGTTTTACTGGACATTTTCTGAAAAATTTAAATAAATGAATCAAAGTATTAAATAGTCTTCTCTATATTGAACGCTGATAACAAGTGAGATAGGAGGAGGCTCCATTATGGATTATGAGCTAATGGATATACTTTTCACAATAAGGTAAACAAGCTGGAATATATATGTATAGTTGATGTCCACCTTCTCCTCTACAGAGAGCTTTGGAGCGGTGGAGGATTGATATTCCTAATCTAGAGCCTTCTTCTTGGAGGGCCACAGTTATTAGCTAATGGTTACATGGAATATATTTCAATACAACGCATTTGGCCCAGATGGGGAGACTGCACAATGCTGTCTACACCAGATGTAATAGCGCACGGGGATCTGGGCCTACCCCTGTAGTCGCCAATTCTGGTCTGAAGTTCATGCTTTTATGAATGATAAACTAGGTTTACCGGGAGTATGCGCCCCTGAAAACAGCCTGCTGGGACTTGTGGAGGATCTTGTCCCGACCAGCAGTGAAAGCAAACTGTATAGACTACTGATGTTTTATGCTAGAAAGTCTTTACTGCTAAACTGGAAGCCACCGAAATTGCCCTCCCTGGCTCATTGGAAGCAAATGATTGAAGCTGATTTGCCAATGTATAAGCTCACCTATGAATCTCGGGGGTTCCTGGGAGGTTCTCGGCTGTGTGCAGTTTGTGGGTGACCCCGCAAACTGGGTAGATGCTTGTCTATTGGGTGTTAGCTGGGTGGCGGAGTAGTGTGACTGGTGGGTGTCTGGTCTGTGTCTTGTCTGTCTGGATGGGTGCGTCTAAATGCAAATGGAACATCGTGGTGGGAAGACTGGCCATACAGTAGACAATTTAAAATTAGGAAAGCATAAGTTCCTTTGGAACCTTCTTTTCTGATATACCATGTCTGATATTGTACTGTACATGATTGTCATTTATTTTAATCTGACCACCTTGGATGCATTGACACTGGAATTTTAAAACTGGGGGTTACCAGTGAAGGTTGTCTGTGATTGTATAGTTTTTAATTATCTTGTGTTTTTCATTATATTTCTAAAAACTTCAAAATAAACACTGTTAAAAAAAGTGAAAGGGAATCACTGCCAGACCAAAAGTCCTGAAAGATTAATAATACAGTTTTTCTGCCGTAACAAATATGTTTTTATCATCTTTTACATGCGTTTCCCTCTGTGTTGCTGGGGAATAACTCTGGACAAAAATCAGCTGACAACACCGTCCCTTCTTACTTTACAATCCACCTTTACAATCCTAACCAACTGAGAAAAAGGAGTTCTCCCTATGATACTAGTGTATTACTGCAGAGGCTTTCTATTGATTTCCCAGCAGTAAACAAACAATAAGTATGAAGACACAAGGTCGTGAGATGAGCATACATGTCCAGCCCCACTCAGTTTATTAGGAGGATGTGTACATTGCTAAATACTGAACAAAGAATCACTATATAAAAACGTGGCTATGGGTTGAGTGACTGAGCATGTGTGTCCACTGTCGCTTGGCTTATAAGGTGGACGTCGATATAGCTCTACACTTTGAACACCAGGTGGCACCAAACTATGTAAGTAAATAAAATACCGAAAAAGACTCCAAAGGTACAAAATACCCCTTGAATCCCTCTTGAAGAAGCGCAGAGTGAATCGTGCGTCGGGGTCGCCGCTCCAACTCACCGGTCAGCTTTGGGTTAAGTATGCATTCATATGTTATATTGTGATATTTACATGTTGCTCTATATATCTTTGTATGCTTATTTCACTTTGTTGTAGTTGGGAGTTGTAGCTGGCTTTGTTTGGTGTTGATTTATCTTTTTGTATTTTTGTAATTTTATTCTGTATTATTGCATATGTTTTCGATAGAGTATTTTGTACCTTTGGAGTCTTTTTCGGTGTTTTGTTTGTATTGCTCCTATGGTAGTTATTTTTGCCCACTTTTGTAGGTATTCATTATGTAAATACTTTTTACTGGATTTAGTTTTTCACTTTTTAAAGGCTTTATATTCATTCGTAAACAAATGGAACTTCTTGTTAAAAGGTAATTCACCTTCACATGATCTTATTTAATAGGCTTGTCAATTCCTTCTAAGGCTATGTTCACATGGCTGAATCACGCCATAATTGCGGGACGGATTTCGCCTGCAATTACGGTGTGTGTATGGGGGTGGGGGAGCCGGCAGCTCGCCGACCCCATAGACTTTCATTATCCACGGCGCGTATCACGCCGGGTTAATGTGCATGTCACTTTCTCCCCGCTCGCCGTATTGCACGAGTGGGGAGAGGAGATGGAATCCATAGTTCTCTATGAGAACTGTGGATTCCCGTAATATTCAAAAAAGGTGTCAAAAAGTGATCCAGGAAACTATAGGCCGATAAGCTTAACCTCTGCTGTGGGTAAAATGTTTGAAGGTTTTCTAAGAGATGCTATCCTGGAGTATCTCACTGAAAATAAATGTATAACGCCGTTCCAGCATGGGTTTATGAAGGATCGGTCCTGTCAGACTAATCTCATCAGCTTCTATGAGGAAGTTAGTTCCAGACTGGATCGGGGTGAGGCATTGGATGTCATATATTTGGATTTTTCTAAAGCATTTGATACTGTTCCACATAAAAGGTTGGTAAGTAAAATGAGAATGCTTGGACTGGGGGAAAATGTGTGCAAGTGGGTAAGCAACTGGCTCAGTGATAGAAAACAAAGGGTAGTAATTAACGGTACATACTCAGACTGGATTCCTGTTACTTGTGGGGAACACAGGGCTCTGTATTGGGCCCTATCCTCTTTAACATTTTCATTAATGATCTTGCACATGGATTGCACAGTAGAATATTGATCTTTGCAGACGATACTAAGCTCTGTAAATTAATCCACACAATAGAGGATAATGTGTTATTACAAAGGGATCTGGATAGGTTGGAGGCCTGGGCAGGGAAATTGCAGAGGAGGTTTAACATTGATACATGCAATGTTATGCACATGGGGAGTTAAAATCCATTACATGATTACATGTTATATGGAAAAACACAGGGTAAAATTGACATGGAGAAGGACTTGGGAATCCTGGTGGACAGTAAACTTAACTGTAGCAGCCAGTGTCAGGCAGCAGAAGCCAAGGCTAATAGGATCATGGGTTGTATTAAAAGGGGCATAGATGCACATGATGGGAACATTATTCTCCCACTATACAAGTCACTGGTTAGACCACACATGGAATATTGTGTACAGTTTTGGGCACCAGTGCACAGGAAAGACATTGTAGAGCTTGAACAGGTACAAAGGTGGCAACAAAAATAATAAAAGGACTGGGTGGACTACAGTACACAGAAAGATTAGCAAGATTAGGGTTATTTAGTTTAGAGAAAAGACGGCTTCGGGGGGACATAATAAATATGTATAAATATATTAAGGGCCAATATAGAGATCTCTCTCAAGATTTATTTATACCCAGAACTGTATCCAGAACAAGGGGGGCATCCTCTACATCTTGAGGAAAGAAAGTTTCTACATAAACATAGAAAGGGATTCTTTACTGTTAGAGCGGTGAGACTGTGGAACTCTCTGCCAGAGGAAATTGTCATGATGAATTCACTAACAGAGTTCAAGAAGGGCTTGGATGCATTTCTGGAGCGTGATAATATAACAAGTTATAGTGACTAGGATTCTGGAGAAGGGTCTGGATACATTTCTAGATGTAATAATATAACAAGATATAGTGACCAGGATTCTGGAGAAGGGTCTGGATACATTTATAGATGTAATATAACAAGTTATAGTGACGGGGATTCTGGAGAAGGGTCTGGATACATTTCTAGATGTAATAATATAACAAGTTCTAGTGACCAGGATTCTGGAGAAGTGTCTGGATACATTTCTAGATGTAATAATATAACAAGTTATAGTGACTGGGATTCTGGAGAAGGGTCTGGATACACTTCTAGATGTAACATAAGTTATAGTGACCGGGATTCTGGAGAGGGGTCGTTGATCCAGGGATTTATTCTGACGCCAGATTGGAGTCAGGAAGGAAATTTTTCCCTAACATGAGGACAATTGGCTTCTACCTCATGTGGGTTTTTGCCTTCCTCTGGATCAACACTTTAACACTTTAGCAACACTTTAGCAAAATGGGCTGAACTGGATAGACGTATGTCTTTTTTCGGCCTGACAAACTATGAAACTATGACAGGGACGGATTTCAGCCATATTTGCGTGCAGTACGGCGCGCAATACGGACTGAAATCCGTCGCAAAATCAGCCATGTGAACATAGCCGAAATCCTAGACATGCTCTATGCAGCTTCAACCTTGAGATGCACAAAAGATGAAAATGAAAAGACGTTTAGGTAACGTTAGTTGCCCAGAGGAATGTACAAGCCAACAGGATTAGAAACAAATTTTTCACATGAATGTGGAACCACTCTAAAATCACGTCTGGTAATAAAAACAGAAATATTCTTATTAATTCCTTTGACAAATAACCTCCGGCCTGCAGTCTTCATGGTGGATAACCTGTGGCCACCATCACAATGACTAGAGCACAAAATACCTTTTAGTAGTCAAATCTGAAAACAAATCCTCTGTAAACATTTGCCAAAGCAATCAACGTTCCACTGCATGAGTTAAAAAAAAAAAAACAACAACCAAGGAATAAATACATTTTTAAATATATAGTTTCTTGTGCTGGTAGCTGTGATTCTCTTGGTTCATTACCAATCACCCACCTTCCATAAATTTGCATTCAAATGAGTAGGATAGCATTGCTATTAAAAAAATTAATCAAATTAATAGTAAACTTAAAATACAGAACTGTATTTTTAAATGTTATGTATTATGTCTATATTTGAACTTCATTTTAATGTTATTATGTTATTATAACATTTCTAGATTACCTTATGACGTAATATTATATTTTATTTATCTGAATATTGAATATAATGAATCATCTAATATACTTAGAGGGGTTTTCTCAGCACAGGCTTTCGCAGACTTGGAATGTTTCTCTGTCTCTTACAGCTTAAAATCCAGTGGTTGTTCTCTCCTCCCAGTAGGCGTCTCTCCTCCCAGTAGGTGTCTTCCCTCACTGAAGACTGGTGACATCATCATTCTGTGTAAGCAGGGGAAGAGAGAGGATGTCACAGCTCTGCAGACCACCTGCAATAGTTCTCATGTCTACAGAGCTGTCAGCTCCCTCCCAGGCTGCACAAGCTTATTACTAGAACATCTGCATTGCTGTAAACAGTAAGGGTATGTTCACATGGCGTTTTTGGATCTGATTTGGATCGCATCCAAAAACGTAGCGGCGATTGATCCTAAACGCATCCAATACGTATCCAACATGCAGGTGGGTGTTTGGATGCGTCTTGGCTGCAGCAGGATCGCACCCTATAGTTTTAAAAAGGGCGCCTGCTGCGTCTTTCGGATCAAGAATTGACATGTCAATTCTTAGAACGGATCCGAAAGACGCAATGAAACACGCATCGGCGATCACTCGTCTGAACATCGATGTGTGTTTCACAGTGAAGGCAATGTAAAATAACATTTTACGTTTGGGTCCGTTTATGGTCCCAAAAAACGTATGTTCACACGGACTCAACACGTCCTGTGAACATACCCTTATACATACAGCCTGAAATGATGAAACAAATGTGAGAAATGCAGGAGGTAGAGGGGGAGCAGAGTGTATAAGGCTGTGTTATATGAAGGGAGCGTGAATATAGCAGCTAGAGACTCAGTAACTGCCCAGATCCTTCAAAGGGCACAGCACAGGGAGCATGTCCCAACCAGGGGGCGTGTCCCAACAGGGCTGAACCAAATATCAGGCAGCCAATCACAGCAAAGCGGATGTACCCCAACCTCAGGCTGCTGACTTAGCTCTAGACACACACAGATTAGCTCATATCTGCTATATTAAATGATTTAGGCAATGCAAACCAGTTGCAAAAGTGCTTATTCTTACTGTCCTCATCATTACAGATTTGATCTTTGTAGCGAGAAAACGCCTTTAATGTTTGCTTAGGGATCAACTTTAACCAAGAGCATTACAGCAACTAGCTATCATAATAAAGTTGGGCAGACAGCATTAACTATAAAAAAACCAAAAAAAAACATGAAACAACCAACCAATTTCTATAACATTTGCATTCAACTTACAGACACATTCATTATGGGTTTAAGACAGTGAACATGGCTGCAGTGGAAAATGGGCATGGCGACAATGCGAGATGCTGCGCCAAAATCTGCACCAAAATTCTGGCATAGAAAGTAAGCCAATATAAAAAAAACTGGTCTAAAAGTGAGACAATTCTAAAGCTGCACCAATTTATCAAGCAGCATGAGCCACTTTAATGAATCTGGTGCATTTTTAAACTGGCTAGGCTTACGCTGTCTAACTGCAATAGTACATGAGGGCCAATGTGTATAAAATTTACATCCAGAATTTATGTAGGGTAAGTCAGAAAAGTTGGCCAATTGTAAAAGGATAAATGACATTACAAAATATATAAAAACTTCCCATGTTTTAGTTACTGCATTATTTTATGCAATTTCACATCTAATCTAATATTCAATAATTTAATATCTGATATACAATATTTCAACACAATATTTAGGGAGACGTATGAAAGTTTTATGCCACTTTTCTGGCATAAAAAGTGCCAAAGTGAGCGGTGTTTGGCGCATCAGATTAACATGTTTGGCACATTGTTCCACAGATTCAACACTTTTTAATGCTGCAAACATGTGGAGGCGTTCTGGGGGCGTGTCGCACCATATTCAAACTATTAGAGACATTTTTGAATGCGGGTCAGCAAAACAAGGCACATTACTGCTCCGACAGGCAGACCTATGTCAATGTGGTCTGCCTGAGGAGTCGGAGTGGAGCTAGTTTTGCTGTTAGGGGAAAAAAAATTCCAATAATTCCAAAAAGTAATTTATGATTATTATCAAACTATATAAAATCAAATTATATAAATAAAAAAAATATATATAAAATGAATATAAAAATACATAATATCCCAAAAATATTAAAATATCTCCTATAAAATTGATTTAAAAATAATAGAATCTAAAATTAATTTTAAATTAATAACCCACTGACCTATATTTTTCTGAATTATGTTGAAAATAAAATGTTCAGATTTTTATTTCTTACTACATTATATGAAAATATTTTTTTTTTTTATCAGATCAGTGTTGAAATTGATTTTTGCTGATCTCACCCTTTATTCTACATATGGCAAGAGCTGGCACAACGCATGTCACGATGGGACCTGTGGTCCACCAAGCAAGATCACTACCATAGTTTCTATTCACTGACATGCTATTCTAATGACTTTTCTCTTATTGCCTTTATACATGTTAAGTGCATTACTAATGTGCCAAAGTTTTGTAATGTGCCAAACACACAGGCGAGGCGCGTCGAACTTTAGACACCATTTATGTCCTCTGTTTTGTCAGATTGTCTTCATGTCTTGTGAGTAACTGTGTCACTTTAGCCATCTACAGGTCTGTCTCTCAGTGGCCCAAGTGAAGGGCGCTATTGGGTTGCAGATTAGAAATGTACTCTACTTAACCCACTGAGATCTACTAGTTCTATACTGCACTTTGTTTTTACTAATTTGATTGCACAGTATCTCTTGGATAGTTATTGTACGGCTATGTTGATCGTATTTTTGTACTGAAAACTTTATAAAAATCTACAGTTAAAAAAAAGACACCATTTATGTGCACAAAAAAACCACTTTCATACACTCAGGCACATTTTACACTAAAAACCAGACGCGAAAATTCACTTAGCCCCACCTATTATCATACATGTCTCCCTTAGTGTTTGCCTAACCAGTGCTTGCTAAAGTTGAGAAGATAGTATCAAATATTCTTTAAAAAAATACAAAAATTGCAGAAACAACCAATATAATGTCTAACAAAATTTGCACTCAGCTTGATTAGGATAAGCCAGATAACCTGGCCACTTGTTAAAAAATGAATACTTTACAAAATGTAAAAATTGTTCATATTTAGATCACTGTTTTATGAAATTTCATATTTAATCTAAATTCATATGCAATCTAATATCCAATAATTTAACGTCCAATATTTTAATCTTTAATTTTTGCCTAACGATTAACGTTAACCAAAAGAGTCACAGCCACCAGCACGCTTGACAAAGTTGGGAAGACAGTATTAAATATTCTCAAAAAAAAAACAATTCAGGAGCAATCGAAAATTTCTGAAAACTGATTTCAACTAGCGTAATGGTCTATGTTTAGATAATGAAACTGCTTTTAATCAGCGAGTGCGTTCTTTCGTGACTTAGCATAATTCCTTTGCGTGCAAAGCTTTTGCCACATACTGAACAAGAATATGGCTTCTCCCCTGTGTGAATTCTTCGATGCAAGAGAAGACAGGACTTCTGTGAAAACCTCTTTCCACATTCAGTGCATGAATAAGGCTTTTCATCTGTGTGAGTTTTCTGATGGGCGATGAGATAGGATTTTTGAGAAAACCGTTTCCCACACTCAGTACAGGAGAAAGGCTTCTCACCGGTGTGGATTCTCTGATGTAAAAGAAGGTTTGCGTTTCGGGTAAAATATTTCCCACATTCGCAGCAGAGAAAGGGTTTCTCGCCAGTGTGACTCTTCTGATGTCTAAAAAGAGTTGACTTTCGGGCAAAACATTTACCGCACTCAGGACACGGATATGGCTTCTCCCCTGTGTGGATTCGTTGATGCCTGATGAGTTCAGCATTCCAGTTAAAACATTTACCGCATTCAGTGCAGGGATATATCTTATAGTGTCTAAATGGCCTATGGTGTGGAATAATATCGGAGGGATTACTAAAGTGCACATGTTGCTCAGAGGGATCAGTTGGCATCTCTGGACTGTGAAATATGGGAAATAAATTTGGGGTGATAGGGATTTCACCTTCGAGATCCTGTTTGATGTTGAGAACGTCTATATCACAAGGAGGAGATAATGCAGGACGTTCCTCTGAAGGACTTTTGCTGTCATTTGCTTCTGTTGGATGTAAAAGATTATTAAGTTCAATAAGATTATTAATTTCCATACTTAAAAAAACAACCGTGAAAAGTCTCCTCAAAAAGGGAACAAACCGCTGTTTTTTAATCTATCCACCACAGTATACAGCTAAAACATTTATTAAATATATTCTAAACCGATATAATTTGATTTCTGAAAATACAATAGCATATTGCTTCCAAACAAAATACAAAATACGTATATATACATATCTCTATGAAAAGTACAGAAAATGAAGGTGACATTACTCACGTGACCGGAGTCTGGCATTTGATTATGCGCACATGATACAAGCATGTATATCCAGATGCAACGAACCCAAGCACTAAATATGTTTGAAAAAACGGATACCCTACCAGTCCCTACACAACCCTTCCTAAAGACAGGGACCCCATACTTACTCTATAGTTACAGTATGTATGCAGTCAACTCCCCATAACAATGGCTGCAGGCAGACCCATTGTATAACAGAACAATGGGTCTGCCTGCACAACTTAGAGGCAAGTAGAGGTCAAAAGGAAAATAAAGTAAACTTATCCGGGACACAGATAGGGCTGGCCACAGAGAATGGAGACACCATACATGCATGGCTATCTTTATTCTCGTCTATGACAATTCCAAAAAAAAGCCAAGTAAGTGTGCTCAACAGCATGGAGAGCACTGTGCATGTGCGTCCAACCTCATTTATTGTAGCCGGACCGTTATGTATGTAGAATTCTACATTTTTTTGCAGGCGGTCCTTATGTTGTGCAGGCCAATCTAAAGTATAACATTTCTTCTGCCTCAGAGAAAAGCTACAGAGCCTGTATTATTATTATGAACACCCCACCACCTCCGTAACAGTCTTTGTTTGCAATGGATGACCCATTAGATGTTACTGCATTGTGTGTACAGAATTTTATTTTTTCTTACCATGCTGTTTCACAGAGCCACAGCCAGCTTTAGACTCCTGTTCAGGCTGTGGGCCAGTCTACAGTAATCATTTGCCTATCAGCTCTGCTATACCTAGCTGAGCCTGTTACTGTAACATGAGTGCAGGAAGTTTATAAACTGTAGTGCACAAGACAACAAAGTTCTAAAAGGTTAAAGCTAGTCAGTAAGTAATGTAATAAAGCTCCTTTTTTACTGAGAACACTCAGGGAGTGACAGATCATGATCGACAGGGCAGCTTGAAGCAATGAGGGCAAAGAGAGAGGTGGTCAGTAACCTACAGAGATCCCCTCTCGCTCCTAAATATAGCAAAATCAGAAAGGCAATGTATTTGGTAACAGTCTATTTAACTTTGCTTACATGTTTGAAGCTAATCGATGTGGTGAGAAAACCCATTTTAGGGTATGTTCACACGATGTGTTCAATACGTCTTTGAACACGTTTTAGATCCGAAAAATGCATACAAAAACGCTGCGTAAAAAACGCATGCAAAATGCATCAAACACGCAGGTGCGTATTTGGATGTGTTTTGGCTGCAGCAGAAATGCACCTTGTAGTTATAAATAGTGCGTTTGCGGTGTCAAATAGATCAAGAATTGACATGACAATTCTTTAAACGGATCCAAAAGATGCATCAGAAAGACGCAAGTAAAACACACTCATCTGAACGCCAATGCATGTTTTACATTGAAAGCAATGTAAATCACACCGCACATTGTTAGATGCGTGTTTGGGTCTGAAACACAAATCCAAACACACATCTAAAAACAGATCCAAAAACGTATTGAACACGTCGTGTTAACATGCCCTAACAGTGAAAGCCTGGGTCTGCTGCAATTGTTTTTATAAAGCCCAATTAGTCCCTTTGTTTTATAAATACTAGTTTTAGCAGATATACATTTATTTATAGTCTATTTTATTATTTTTTAGATGAAGTTTAACATTTTAATCAAATTTGTTTAAAGTTTTATGGCTAGATTAAATTTTTCTAAAATTACCTCTGTATTTTTAAAAAATATATTTTAGCGTTACAAGGATCATTACATGAGTAACGAATCATGGGCGACATGTATGAACGTTGGCGCTGACAAGCCATTTCTTTTTTTTCACATTCAATAAGAAGTTTATCAGATAAATGATATATTACAACAATTTAGACAGTAATGCAAATTACATTGGTCATAGTTAGGCCATTTCTTAATAGCTTTAAGGTAGTGTAGAATGTGCCAGAATGTATGAACCTGTTCTTCTGCAGGTCATACATACAGGCGCAGTGTAGAGCCAATACCACAAGTCTGGCTCAGGCACCACCTTTACCCTGGTCTGGCTGTTCTTCTGCAGGTCATACATACAGGGCAGCGTAGAGCCAATACCACAAGTCTGGCTCAGGCACCACCTTTATCCTGGTCTGGCTGTTCTTCTGCAGCTCATACATACAGGGCAGTGTAGAGCCAATACCACAAGTCTGGCTCAGGCACCACCTTTACCCTGGTCTGGCTGTTCTTCTGCAGGTCATACATACAGAGCAGTGTAGAGCCAATACCACAAGTCTGGCTCAGGCACCACCTTTACCCTGGTCTGGCTGTTCTTCTGCAGGTCATACATACAGGGCAGTGTAGTGCCAATACCACAAGTCTAGCTCAGGCACCACCTTTACCCTGGTCTGGCTGTTCTTCTGCAGGTCATACATACAGGGCAGTGTAGAGCCAATACCACAAGTCTGGCTCAGGCACCACCTTTACCCTGGTCTGGCTGTTCTTCTGCAGGTCATACATACAGAGCAGTGTAGAGCCTATACCAAAGTCTGGCTCAGGCACCACCTTTACCCTGGTCTGGCTGTTCTTCTGCAGGTCATACATACAGGCGCAGGGTAGTGCCAATATCACAAGTCTGGCTCAGGTACCACCTTTACCCTGGTCTGGCTGTTCTTCTGCAGGTCATACATACAGGTGCAGTGTAGTCCCAATACCACAAGTCTGGCTCAGGCACCATCTTTACCCTGGTCTGGCTGTTCTTCTGCAGGTCATGCATACAGGGCAGTGTAGAGCCAATACCACAAGTCTGGCTCAGGCACCACCTTTACCCTGGTCTGGCTGTTCTTCTGCAGGTCATATATACAGGACAGTGTAGAGCCAATACCACAAGTCTGGCTCAGGCACCACCTTTACCCTGGTCTGGCTGTTCTAACTTTTCTGTGCCTAGGTGTGGTGTCAAAGTTTTTTTTAAAGAATATTTATTCCCCCCCTCCAACATAACCTTTTTTTCTCACATGATAAGGTCTATTTTTAAGGTACAATTTAATGTACTGAAAGGGTCAAAAAAATTGGAAGCTCAGTTTTTTGTTTGGTTTTTGCTACAGTTATCACTATGTGGTATAAATTATATAGTCTTCCTCATCATACTGACCCACATAATAAATATTTAAATAGTTCTTGCTAGGTTTTGCTACTTTAAGAAAACTTTTCTTTTAAGTTTGCTCTCCGTAGCCATTTTAGGAGTCCATTTGATTTTTCAAGCAATGGAGAAGTGCCAGGGCTCATTTGTACAATATACTATAATGCATTGACTTCTGACTATTTTAATGAACTCCTAATTTTCATGAGGTCGCCAGCTGCCATAACACCTGAATGTCAATGCCACAATCACATGATCATGGGTTGATCGAGTAATAAAAAGACTCCCCTTCTATGGACAGCTGGGTACCAGTGTCATGGGAGTGGCATAGGAACATCTAATTTTTCTGCAATGAAGTAAAATAAGATGAGAAAACAATGGGAACTGAATCTCACCTGAGTGACTCTTTTGATGTCTAAACAGAGTAGATTTGCGTGTAAAACACTTTCCGCATTCCAGGCAAGAATATGGCTTCTCACCAGTGTGGCTGCGCAAATGTCTGATTAGCTCGGCATTCCAGTTAAAACATTTACCACATTCAGGGCAAGGAAATGTCTTAAAACGTCTGAATGGTGGACGGTGAGGGAGGAAGTTTGGGAAATGAGGGAATCGTACCCTTGGCTCAAAAGGATTGGAGGACAGATCTAGATTAGGAAACATTGGATAGATATTTGAGATAATGGGGTTGTCTTCTGCAGAAAATTCTCTGAAGTCATTGTCTTCTGTCTCACAATCTGAAGATATGAGGATATGTTCCTCTGAGCTATTCATGCCCGAGTGTTCATCTGTAAAAAAAAAAAAAATATATATATATATATACACTAAACAATAACATGGTGGTATGTCCATACTGAAGGGGATTAGCAATATGGAAAGTGATTGACAGCTTCTGCAGCTCTATAGGACATTTATATGTAAAGAGTTAATGCAAAGGGGTTGTCATGTAGCCTCCTTTCTCTGAAGCTAAGTGGGAGCATTTCCTGTTTGAAAGCGGTATCTCTTTGCCCAGTAAAGCTACAAGCCCCAGGATTCTTTGCTATGCTTTGTCTATCATTCTCCTTTCCAACCTTAGTCCCAGTATGTGATCTTTGTTTTCTCCCTGTTCAAAGCTTTAAGAGGCAGGACTAAAGGTCATGGCTGTGTGTCTGTTTTTAAGTAATGTTCCATTTCCCTCTGTATTGTAAATTGCTAATATCCAGGACTAGAACAATGGGGCATGCTCTACATAGAAGGAGTTCTTTACTGTAAAAGCAGTGATACTATGTTACGAAGAAATCCCTCTACTTTTAAAAGTGTCTTTCAGTAGCCCTGGTACTCTATGTCACTCCATTAATTGAACATAGATGACGAAACTGTTTGACATTTCTAGGGCCCTTTGTGTTAACTGTGTGGAAAAAGTCTGGGAATTTATTTTTTTCACATGAAGTGACGATCACCCACCTGGGTTGATTTTTAAAAGACTTTCTTCCTCTTTACACTGATGAAAATCCATCATGCCCTTCTCTTGTCCTCCATCTACAGCTTCAACTGTAAAACCAATGTGGTTTTCACTCTATATCACCAAAAATAATGAAAACCATAAAAGATCTAAAGAGCAGACGTGAGAATCATAGAACCAACTGATCTGCATACACATCAATAAAACTGCAGGCGACATAGCTTCAATCAGTGGATTCTACCAATAAGGCTCCTCTGACAGTTTTTCGAGGCTTGTGTCTTATGGGAGATAATAAAAGTGCAATCTGATACATTTCGAATTGTGCAGGAATATTGTTTCCTACTCAATCCACATAAGAGGAGAAGTGAGCGGGTTCACTGGTTACTAATATCACAATTAAACTAAACTCCCCAGCATCCTTTCTAGGCCATAGAACAGAGTAGTGGCGGATCTATAATCGTTGGTCACTAGCTCCAAATTACATTTTGTGGTCTACAGGCAGATCTTATCATGCTCGTCACTGAACAGGGACAGAGGAGTCTGTATGAGGCTTCTTCTACATGGGAAATATATACAGGGACTTTACAGGTGGCTATAATCGTGGCGCACCCATCCCCTGGGGATACACCAACTCCTGGGTATACACGTGAGTTATCCTGGTCTGTATTGACACTGAAGACGCAGGATTATGTGTGAACATAAATAGCATATTTTGTGACTAGTGTTAAATGAATATTAATAGTGTAAGTTTATAGAATTGGTGACCCATTGAGGAGTCCCTGAAATCGGGACGAAACGCGTCTGAGGATTTGCATGTACTATTATTCTTATTGTGCTTATACTTACCTATCGTTGAGGTTTTGAATATATCTTTAATAGGATAGTGTTCACATTTACCCATTATCATGGACCTACATGTCCTGTACATTATGTTGTAGACTGTGTTAAATTACGGTCTTTATTCCCTGTATATATTTGCCTATATCAGCATAGGGTTAATTTAGGGATTAGTTAAGGAGTTGATGCGGGGTCGCCCTTTTTCAGGGCGGGTTCTCCGCTTAGGGTATTTTTCTAGTTGAGGATTCCTAGGGGAAAGTATATGGGTAACTCACATATCTACGATATTAGCCATAATTGTACCCCTAATGTTGATTAAGAATATAGCTTTTAGTGTGTATTTATTAAAAGTTATATTTTAATAGGAATAATTTTTTTAGAGTATATTTAATGACAAGTATTCCTAGAGTTGTATCTGCGGGAAATTGTAGAGTTGGTGTTTCTTTTACATGGGTCAATAATTTCCCGTCATATGAACGCTAACTAACTTACTGCAAGTCAATACGAGTCCTTAAACTGCCCAACTGTTAGGAAGTGAACGGCCACACAAACGTTCAATCAGTTGTTGTGTCCGATTAATTATTTGCTTCTGTGTCACCTTATTCCAAGATCTGTAACGTTTTCTTTGTCAGTGTAGCCCTGACCCTCCTCCTCCCCCCCCTTTTTTCTTAACAATATCTAATTTATTAAAGGCAGACCTGGGGGTCTGTTTGGCTACAAGCTGCCATGACAGTCCATTGGTGGATTGTGTTTGCGGGAGGTTCCTACCTCTATCTAAGCACCGAGACACCGTGATCCCTATTGAACATAGTATCTAAAAGGTAAAACAGCTGGACTCGGAGTTCTCTCTGATCTCAGCCACTGCAGTGGAAGCCCAGCTTTTGCTCATAGCTGGACTTCCCACGTTAATCACTTAAAGACAATTCCTGTATCCTCACACTTAGAATGACAGAGATGTGCACAATTTTGTAGAAATTTATCACTCTGCATTAAGGAGAGGAACCCCATTTGCGGACTCTCAGCACAATGGAGGGTTTGCCTTTCTGATAATGTTATGTGTCTGCTCTTCCAGTCTGAACATCTGTTAGTCAAAAGCTATTATGACTGGTCAAGTGGATACTTTTTCGACTCAAATCAAATGATGGGTTTCCTTTAAAATAGAACAGATGGCCATGGCAGTCCACAATGGGAGTCTTTCTGCAGTAGCAGCACCCAACTCCAGTTAGAAGATGTGATCTCAATTGAAAGAATTTGTCTTTTCCTCCCAATGTCCACAAAGAACTCAGAAGAAACAGGTAGGATAAAAGCAGGTGAGACGGGAAAGGAACATGGATTCAAGAGGTTTACACAAATAGTAGCTCAATAGTAGAAAAATGAATCCTCAAAAGTGGTCTTCTACAATAGGATCACATTACATTTTCTCTTTGTCCAATGTCTTCTACCTCTGCCTGTTTACAGTCATAGGAAGAGATAGGATGATGCTAAAATAAAGCAATTCATGGAGAATGCTGAAAGGACATTTCTACAAATGACAGAATTATGGACATAAGATAAGAAAAATTCCAGCAAAGCTGCTAAAAAGCTTCAGTGAGATTTTGGGTTAACCTTCTTCAGGATAAACAAGATAGTTAAAAGACACTTTTGACACATCAGATGTTTTAATCATGGGGTCTGGGCACTAAGACCCTTAGGGTATGTTCACACGGCG
Source organism: Phyllomedusa bahiana (assembly GCA_025379985.1). Lineage (NCBI taxonomy): Eukaryota > Metazoa > Chordata > Amphibia > Anura > Hylidae > Phyllomedusa > Phyllomedusa bahiana. The sequence continues at coordinate 77,726 of JAODAL010007999.1, read as the reverse complement.
TGTTGGATCCGTGTTTGATCTGAAAAACGCATTCAAAAGCCCTGCGTAAATCGCATCCAAAACACATCCAACATGCAGGTGCGTGTTTGGATGCATTTTGGCTGCAGCAGAAATAATAATAATAATCTTTATTTATATAGCGCCAACATATTCCACAGCACTTTACAATGTAGAGGGTATAATTACAGACAAAAGACAAACTCCTGTCACTCTCCTCTTCCTTTGGCCTCTCCCAGTGGACCTCTGAAGCCACTCACACAGACGGACACACACTGGACCTCATCTTCACCCGCCTTTGCCCCCTATGTAACCTCTCAAACTCTCCTCTCCCTATCTCTGACCACAATCTGCTCACCTTCTCCTCCATCTCCACTCCACCTGCCCCCTCTGCCCCAAATCTAGTACACCCACGCAGGAACCTACAAAACCTCATCCCTCGCACTCTCTCTGACTCTCTTGCACCTCTCTCTACCATATCCTCATTTGCTGATCCAGACGCAGCCACCACATTCTACAACAACACAATCACCACCACTCTTGATGCTGTCGCCCCTCTCACACACAACAGAACCCGCAAAATGAACAGACAACCCTGGCACACAGACTCCACCAAACAGCTGAGGCGAGCTTCCAGAATTGCTGAACGCTGCTGGAAGAAAACCCGCTCCACCCATGACTTCACCTCATATAAAGAATCACTGCACACATTTAAATCCGCACTCACCTCAGCCAACAAGACTTCTTCACGACTCTCATATCCTCCCCTGTCCCACAACCCCAGACAACTTTTCAACACCTTAACTCTCTCCTGCGTCCACCAGCACCCCCTCCCCACCCTCTCCCCAGCAGATGATTTTGCAACTCACTTCCATAATAAAATAAATCTCATCAGACAAAGGCTTCCCCCCTGCAGCCCCCTCAGCCTACCTCTATTCCTGCAGTGTCCCCAAAGCCCACCTCTGCACCTGCTCATGACTATTCCCCTCTAACTCGCTTCTCACCGGTCACTCAGGACAAGCTTTCCTCTCTACTGTACAAATCGAACCTCACTACCTGTAGTCTTGACCCGCTGTCATCCCACCTCATCCCTGACCTCAGCACTTCTATCATCCCAGCCCTCACCCATCTCTTCAATCTATCATTAACCTCTGGCATCTTCCTTCCTCATTTAAACACGCTACCATCACACCCATCCTTAAGAAACCATCTCTTGACCCTCCTCACTTCCAACTATCGCCTCATCTCACTGCTTCCATTCGCCTCTATTCTCCTTGAGCAACACGTCCATCCCCAACTTTCCTCTCATCTCTCCACCAACTCTCTCCTTGACCCACTACAATCTGGTTTCCGTCCCCACCACTCTACTGAAACCGCCCTAACCAAAGTCACCAACGACCTAGCAACTGCCAAAGCCTCACGCCATTACTCTGTGCTTCTCCTCCTAGACCTGTCCTCCGCCTCTGACACTGTCGAACATTCACTTCTCCTTCACATCCTCTCCTCCCGCGGCATCACAGACTTGGCTCTGTCCTGCATCTCCTCGTACCTCACAGATCGGACATTCAGTGTTTCTCACTCTCGCTCCACCTCCTCCCCCCGCCCTCTCTGTTGGTGTCCCCCAGGGGTCAGTCCTGGGCCCACTACTCTTGGTCTGGGTCAGCTCATAGCTTCACACGGCTTTCAATACCACCTGTATGCTGATGACACCCAACTCTACATCTCCGGCCCAGATGTCGCCTCTCTTCTCTCCCGGATCCCTGACTGTCTGTCCTCCAATTCCTCCTTCTTCACCTCCGGTCTCCTGAAGCTAAACGTGGAGAAAACAGAATTCATCATCTTTTCCCCCTCCCACTCCATCCCCCCACCCATCTCTCTATCACTGTCAATGGCTACACTCTCTCACCAGCACCACAGGTCCGCTGCCCTTGGGGGAATCTTTGATTCCAATCTGTCCTTTAAAAACCGGCACATCTAACCCCTCACCTCTGCCCGGGCCCCCTCCACCTGAAAAATATTTCCCGAATCCGCTCATTTCTTAACTCTGAAAGCACAAAAATGCTTGTCCATGCCCTCGTCATCTCCCGCCTCCACTACTGCAACATCCTTCTCTGTGGCCTCATGTCTAGCACCCTCGCTCCCCTCCAAACCATCCTAAACTCTGCTGCCCGTCGATTCACCTCTCTCCTCGCTACTCCCCCGCCTCTCCCCCCTGCCAAACCCTTCACTGGCTACCCAAAGCCCAGCGAATCCAGTTCAAGCTAGCAACTTTGACCTACAAGGCTCCCATAACCTCTCCCCTTCATATATCTCTGCCCTTAATCTCTAAATACCTCCCCTCACGCAACCTACGCTCCTCACAGGGCTTCTTCTCTGCTCCCCCTCTTATCAGCTCCTCACAAAACCGTCTCCAAGACTTCTCTCGTGCCCTTTCCCCCACACTTGGAACTCACTGCCCCAACACCTCAGACTCTCCCCCTCTCTCACCGACTTCAAAGGTAACCGAAAACCTACCTCTCAGGATTGCCTATAACCAACATTAACCGTGTTGCACTCCTCCGCCCCACAAACATGTCTGCCCCTCACCTTCTGTCTCTTCACCCCCTTTCCCTGTAGATTGTAAGCCCTCACGGGCAGGGACCTCTCTCCCTCTGTACCAGTTGTTAGTCACTTAATGTCACTTTGTAATTGTTTGACCAATGTTATTTATGTACCCGCCTGAAATGTACAGCGCCCTGGAATCAAGGGCGCTCCAAAATAAATGATAATAAAAATAATAATAATAATAAAAGACATTACACAGTGAGAGCTACGTACAGATGAGACACAAGGTGTGAGGGCCCTGCTCGCAAGAGCTTACAATCTATGAGAGAAATGCACCCTGTCGTTATAAATAGGGCGCCTGCTGTGTCAAATGGATCTAGAATTGACATGCCAATTCTTTGAACGGACCCAAAAGACGCATCAGAAAGAAACATGTAAAATGCATCTGCGATCACTCGTCTGAAAGCCAATGCCTGTTTTACATTGAAAGCAATGTAAAATCACACTGCACATTGTGAGATGAGTGTTTGGGTCTAGTTTAGGGTCCAAAACACAGATATAAACACGCCGTGTGAACATTTAATTACAGATAATTGAAATAAAGATGTGGTAGCTGTGCCCTTCAGTTTTCCATTGTCTCTCATCTGAAGAGCTAAAGGGGTACGGATTCCCAAAAAGTCTCTAAAACTTTCAATGAGCTTAAACGCTGCACACTCAGCTCTTTAAGGACAGCCAATCAGCAATGGGTACCAACCTCAGCTGAGGACTTTTGTCCCCCCATTTTTTTTTTTTTTAAGTTGGACAGGGTCTCAGCACTAGGACCCTTACCAATCAAAACTTCTGATGAAATATACATCAATACGAGACAAGCTCTTACTCCACAAACCCGGAAGTATGCTTGAATAAACTTGATTTGTATATAACCGCTAATAACAGGCCATGTTCACACGGCGTATAACGGCGCATACCTGTGTGTGCCTCTATACACCTGCTGTTGAAAGTACACGCTGCCCGGTGTGTACTTTCAACAGTGCCCCCGCCCGGCCTCCTATTCATTTTCCCTTTCCCCGATGCATAAGCGCCTCAAAAAACTTGATGTCACTTCTTTTTACAGGCGCATACTGTGTGCGGAAAACATAGTACTCATTGAGTGCTATCATTTTATTGTATTTGTGGGGTGTACTTTGGGTGCATTGCAGTGCAATGCAAATGCGTCATCTGAACATACCCTAAGTATTTATCTAGTATTGCCAATTTCAGCAGCAACATTTCAGGCTTAACCCTTTATCAGTCATGTGAATAGGTGAGAAGTACCTAAGGCAGAGCAGGTTGTAGAGCCTGCAGGAGGTCCTGTACAACTGCTGTCAAAGAATCCATTGTGTGAATATCTCATGAACTGTCAACAATTGTGGGTACCTACTAGTAAAACTGAAGCATACTTCTGGATTTGTGGAGTGCGGTTTCTCTTGTACTGATCCATGTTCAATATTTATGGAGGCAGTGGTCAACCCAGTAGAAATGAGCACCCACTCATTTTGCATGTACTTGACGGAGCTGTGTTACCCGCTTTTGGATATAAGAAGGTCACTAAGAAATATCACAAGTGTTCTTTAGATGATAGGTATCCTTTAAAATTAGTTAAAGGGGTCTAGCCACGATCTAATGCTGACGTGGGATACTCCAAAATGGGTATTTATTCACTTTTCTAAATATATGTCATTAAAAAAAGTGAAGCCTCTGAGAGCTACAGCCTGACTTGCATGCCCTTAGTTTACTGACAGTTTACATTAGACACGACCAGGAGCTGATCTGGCCGCGCTTGCAATGTTTTCACTTATTATCAGATGCCAGGGAACATGAACGAGCTTTGAAGGGACTGGGGAGAAAAGATCCTGTGTCTTTTGTATAGAGAATCCACTGGTTGTAATGTAGTTATCTGAGTAAACATGCAGACGCTCCCTACTCAGCCATCCTCTCCTCCCCTGCAGCAGGTCCTGAACAAATGAAAGAGGCTGCCTGCTCAGAGCTTATCTTCTCTCCTGAGCAGATAAGAGGGAGAAACGTGTGCACAATACAGTTATCCTGTGTGGATTAGCCAAATAACATGTTTGCTCAAGTACAGAGACGGAGTGTCAGGAATGTGTATGGGAGGTGAGCGATGACATCACAAAGGAGGTACTTGTTTTTTTTAAACACAGAAACACAACGCCCCCTTTTCAAGCCTTAAGAGGGGAGTATCAGCCTGTTAGGTGAGGAACTCACTTCTTGGCAAAACCACTTTAATGGTTCATGTCGGCAGAGAACACTTTTTCCAGCCTTAGTTATAACATATCTATGAGTGGAAAAACCCTGGCACCAAAGGGAAAGATTGAGCAGAAGATGCAAGAACTACTCTGACACTGCACAGAACACCCTAAATCCAGATCACGAGGCATTAACTCACCTTGTCAGTTTGCTTTTTGGTGATCTCTTTAATGCTATTTATCTGAAGATTTTGAGGGACATTGTGATCTTCATTGGCAGGATCGTCTGAATGAAGAGGACTGGGACATCTCTCTGGTGTTTTTGTCTTATTGAACTCATCTATAGGAACTAAACAAAGTGAGTGAATATGTTGTCTACATGTAATGGTGAGCTGAAAGACACCTCGAGGACCCTTAAAACAACTGTCTTTATAATAAATTAAATTCACTTTTACCTGGTGATGTGCAGTTCTGCTGGTTCTCCATCAAGATGTCCTTGTACTGATCCTTGTGTCCTTCTAAATATTCCCACTCCTCCAATGAGAGATGGACGGTGACATCCTGACACCTGAGAGGAACCTGGCACACACAACGGTGCAGTCATCATCCAGACACCACCATAGGAGGAGTATTCCCTAATGTACCTATGCTTAGCAGTGCTCACCTCTCCAGTCAGCAGCTCGATGATCTTGTTGGTGAGGTCCAGGATCTTCTGCTCGTTACATCTTTCTGGGGTGGGGTTTTGTTTTCTGTTCTGTCTTCCTGACCCACGGGAAGCATCGCAGCTCCTTCTAATAAGACTAGTGGATAACTCCTTCACAAATGTATAATCCTATAGATTGTGTACAATAGATAAATAAAGTCAGTGCTGGACTATAAGGATATAAATGTGTCTCCATTAGGAACCTAGAGAAACAACCATACTCCTCCATTCTCCCCTGTGAAATGATGGGCAGCATACACAAACCAGAATATGGACATCATACAGAAGAAGTGACTCTGAAAGAGCTTATCATTAGGCTGTGTTCATGCACCGTTGTTTTTGCAGCAGTTTTAAAATCTTAGCCAACTTTTTGCTTGCAATTTTGAAAAACTAGGGCATGACTGCAAAGTGTGAACAAAGCTTTAGGGGAACTGCCTCATGAAAAGACAGTTGATGGACAACACTGAAAGTACCCATGGACAGTAATCTAATGCTGACCAAAGTTCATTCATTCAAAGATCATCCTACGTGTATCTAACGTGTATGGCCACCATTTCAAAAACACGTCTCCTTCAATTTAACCCCCTAGAGCACCACGACGTTTTAGTACATCATGGCAGCGCTAAGGGAGTACAAAGCGGCCTCACTCACTCAGAGCCTGCTCCATGCATGGCGGGTGCCGGCTGCTAATTGCAGCTGACACCCGCCACTAACAGCAGAGAATGGAGCTAGCTTTGCTATGTAACCCCTATGTAACCTGAATGAGAAATGGTGCAACACATTGTTTCTCACTCCGATCGACACCCCTGGGGCAAGATCACAGGGTGCCGATCGGTTAACATGGCGGCTGAAAGCCTTGTGAAGGCTTCCATTGATGCCACTTCTGGGATCCTAAAACTTCCTGCCCCAGACAGGAAGTGCTAAAAATGGCTTCTTTGAACACTCTTTTGCATTGTTTATACAATGCAGAAGAATATACAGGGAGTCCCCGACTTACATACGTCCCCTAGTTACAAACAGAGACTTATGGGGCGTGACTGACATTCAACACTGAGTCACACCCCATGATAACTAAGTGGCAGCATGCCTGCACATGAGATACAGAACGTTAGGTGAAATCTTCTAAAAAAGGCCACAGACAGCAAAACAAATGTAAAAACTGTTCCCTGTACTATCCAAAACTACAAAAAAAGGTTTTGCTGGCGTCACATTTAATAAATCTACCTGTTCCGACTTACATACAATTTCAACTTAAGAACAAACCTACAGTCCCTATCCTGTTTGTAACCCGGGGACTGTCTGTACTAACAATTAAGCCACAGAGTGGTCAAGTACCCTTGGGGGACTAAATGTAAAAGTAATAAAAAAAAAAAAATATTTAAAAAGTTTAAGAAAAATATTCAAAGTTCAAATCAATCCCCTTTCGGCTTTTGACAAATAAAAAAAATTAAATAAAAAAAAGTTCAGCATAATTAGTATTGCTGCATTAATGCTCTGAAACTGCTGCATCTTACAGAATAAGGGACACAGCGCTGGAAACAGCAGGTCTGACACTAGCTTGTGCTGCCCTCAGCAAGGGGGGCATAACCTATGTGACAGGTTCTCTTTAATAATGCCAGCATGGTGATTTTTCTACACTTCTATTTTATACACTGATTGCTGTCATTGAACAGCGCAAACCCCGCACGCATACGTCGAAACTACCACTGATTGCTGTCAGTGAACAGCGCAAACCCCGCAAGCATACGTAGAAAACTACCACTGATTGCTGTCAGTGAACAGTGCAAACCCCGCATGCATACGTCGAAACTACCACTGATTGCTGTCAGTGAACAGCGCAAACCCTGAACGCATACGTCGAAACTACCACTGATTGCTGTCAGTGAACAGGGCAAACCCCACACACATATGTCGAAACTACCACTGATTGCTGTCAGTGAACAGCGCAAACCCCGCACACACATGTCGAAACTACCACTGATTGCTGTCAGTGAACAGCGCAAACCCCGCACACACATGTCAAAACTACCACTGATTGCTGTCAGTGAACAGCGCAAACCCCGCACGCATACGTCGAAACTACCACTGATTGCTGACAGTGAACAGGGCAAACCCCCCACACATATGTCGAAACTACCACTGATTGCTGTCAGTGAACAGCGCAAACCCCGCACACACATGTCAAAACTACCACTGATTGCTGTCAGTGAACAGTCTCTATCTCTCGTGCCTTATCGATATACGCGATCGCTGCCACATTTCCTCTGTTTAATATTAGTTTCCACTGCACGCCAACACAGAGCCGGTCCTCATCACGGAGCATACGTGGAAATGCGCGCTACCGTGAATACGACCAGGGGCCGGACAGGATGTAAATGACCACAGCCGCCAACCCATCACATGCAAGGAGGTGGAATCCGACCGACACTGGGGAACAGTGTTTACAAAAAACGTACAAAAGGGATCCTGTGAAAACAAGACAGCTTTGCAAATGACATCCAATTGCAAAGTTGCTTGTTTTCACTGTCCCCTTATTATGAAGACCATTTAATGCAGTGTTTCTCAACTCCGGTCCTCAGGACCCACCAAGAGGTCATGTTTTCAAGATCTCTCACAGAATGCACTGACAATAATGATATCACCTGTGCAATGCTAAGGAAACCTTGAAAACATGACCTGTTGGTGGGTCCTGAGGACCGGAGTTGAGAAACACTGATTTAATGTAATGAGAAAACCCCTTTAAGTATAGTGGTGACTAGGAAGTCATCAAATACAGCATAAATATAGGGTAAGTAAATACGTAATAAAATGTCTCATCACCAGAATACAGGGATGCAGTATGTGGACAGGAAACCCAACACGTGTTTTGCTTGATCACACTTTCGCTATGATAAAGCGAAAACAAAACATATGTTTAGTTTCCTGTCCACATACTGCATCCCTGTATTCTGGTGATGAGACATTATGTATTTACTTATCCTATATCTATGCTGTATTTGATGAACTCCTAGTCACCACTATACTTAATTGGGATAGTACACCTATACCTGTTAACTACTTGGGATTGGCAGTATGTGGTTCCTCTGGTGGTGTTGTATTGTCTTGATATTCATATTTATTAATTTTATGGGTTTATTATTTATTTTTTGATTGTATTTTTACTTTAGCATACTAGTTTTTCCTTTTGGTGGTTTGCTTTTTATGTTTTGCATACTATTTATTCGCCAATTAATATAGTTGTCTGTTTTAATGTTATTAATAGCAATAAGGGTGAGGTCACGTGACATACTGTAATTTTCAGAATTCCTCACCTCTCCAGTCAACAGGTACATGATCTCAAGAGTAAGATTTAGTATCATGTCAGTTACAAGTCTCCTCTCCTTGTCCATCGTGAAGACTACAGTTCTAATCTCAATGGAAACAATGGAGCTTTAGGCGACTTCTGTAGACAGAAATGCAACAATACCCAAGAATATTATTAGTAGTCCAGTAGTATATTTAAAATTATAATCAATTCTTAAGAACCTTATTACTACACAGTAATATCTAACCATCCATATGTCCCAAACCAAGCTAAAAAACTTTTACATTTCAGTCCAAATTCAAATTAATGGACACCCCAAAAAAATAAGAAAAATCAAATAGCGTGGCACGGAAGAAACACTATAATCTGTCCTATCATAGACAGGGCAGAAGGGAGAGGCTCCTGCTGCAGTTAGTGGTCTTACTGCCAGATACTGGACAGTGAGGGGGAGGAGCGACATCTCAAGGGACATCTCAAGAATATTTTCATATACAGTATCTCACAAAACTGAGTACACCCCTCACACTATTGTATTATATCTTTTAATGGGACAACACTGAAGATGTGACACTTTGATAGAATGTAAAGTAGTCAGTGAACATCTTGGATAACTGTGTATATTTGGTGTGCCATCAAAATAATTCAACACAGCCTGTCTGAACTGCTGGCAACAAAAATGAGTACACACCTAAGTCAAGAGGGACAGATTGTGCCCCAAGCGTCCATATTTTGTGTGGCCACCATTATTTCCCAGCACTTCCTTAACTCTCTTGGGCATGGAGGTCACAGGTTGCAGCCACTGGAATCCTCTTCCACTACTCTGGATCTGGTGGATGTTCGTGACCTTGATCTCCTCCATCTTCCATTTGAGGATGCCCCACAGATGCTCAATAGGGTTTAAGTCTGGAGACATGCTTGGCCAGTCCAGCACCTTTACCCTCATTTTCTTTTGCAAGGCAGTGATCGTCTTGGAGGCATTTTGGGGGTCATTATCATGTTGGAATATTGCCCTGTGGTTCAGAAGGGAAGGGATCATGCTCTGCTTCAGTATGTCACAGTACATGTTGGCATTCATGGTTCCCTCAATGAACTGTAGCTCTCACAGCCGGCAGCACTCATGCAGCCCCAAACCATGACACTTCCACCACCATGCTTGACTGTAGGCAAAACACACTTGTTTTTGTACTCCTCACCTGGTTGCTGCCACACACACTTGACACCATCTGAATCAAATGAGATTATATTGGTCTTATCAGACCACAGGACATGGTTCCAGAAATCTCTGTCCTTAGTCTGCTTGTCTTTAGCAAACTGTTTGCGGGCTTTCTTGTGCATCATCTCTAGAAGAGGCTTCCTTCTGGGTCGACAGCCATGCAGACCAATTTGATGCAGTGCACGGTGTATGGCCTGAGCGCTGACAGGCTGTCCCCTCACATTGATGGCTGTGTGAGTTATTTTGAGGGCACACCTAATTCACACTATTACACAAGCTGTACACTGACTACTTTACATTGTATCAAAGTGTCATATCTTCAGTGTTGTCCTATGAAAAGATATCATACAATATTTACAAAATTGTTAAGAGGTGTATTCACTTTTGTGTGATACTGTATATTGCTTAGTATAATTTGTAATATCAGAGGCGCCGTGGAAATTAAGGGAAGAATTGCATTTTTTTTTGTTAGTGAAATTTTTATCTTGGTGGTCCTTTAGTTGAATGCAAAAAAAAAACCCCAAGAACTTAACTTCTTAGAACTCTTCTGGTTTTAACACTGTGTTCTGTTTTGTCCTCCCATATCAGCCAATTATAGTCCAGAACTTGTCTTCCTTTGGCAGCTGAGACAATAATTGTCTAAGAAAATGAAAAAAACAAACAAAAAAAACACACATGAATACAGAAATACCATCATCAACAATGCATAAAATAGAATGCAAGACCATAGAAATGACCTTATATCCTCTGTCCAGGCTCTAGTCTGTTAACTAGATAATGACTACCTGTTGACTATAAAACTCCGGGTGATTGACATCTAAGGCTGGGTTCACACGGCTTAAATGCAGGGCGTAATTACGCCCCGCAATTATGCTGTGTGGCCGGGGGCGGGGCGGGAGCGGTGAGGCCCATAGACTTGCATTACCAGCGGCGCGTATACGCCGCTAGTAATTCACATGTCAGTTATCTCCACGCCCGGCGGATTCGCCGAGCAGGGAGAGGAGACGTAATCCATAGTTCTCTATGTCACCCTGTCTCACGAGGATGCTTATTATTATGCCTATGGGCATGAATAAATTGGTGATTTTATATCTTCACATCCACACTATGCCGTCTTCGCTGGTCCATTTGTTGAATTGATCCTATGCGGATTACCGTAATGACTGGGACATATTCCAGCCATAATTTGCACACTCTGGCGCGTAATTACGTACTGAAATACGTCCTATTTTAAGCTGTGTGAACATAGCCTAAGTCGGAATAGCCAATTTAAAATATATTGGGCAGCTACAAGAGTGGAGAGCGGGCTGTCAGCAGCAGATGGGCTCTCCATAGAGCAGGCAAGGATGGTTTATTACAGACCCTATTGTTATATACAGATTAACAAGAAGCCTCCTGACTTCGTGCTTCTTGGGGCTTGGCAACTACAGTACCCAGATTAGCTCTGTAGTCAGTGCTGAGGGCTGTATTTCCCCTGTAACCGGGGCTAATATATCAGTTACATGGGAAATCGGAACAAAAAGAAAGTTATTTCAAAATGACTTTTTGCTCATGGAGGCATAATATGTAAAAAAAACCCACAAATTTAAATAAAACACCAAATAAAAACCATGTAAAATAAACACCAACAGCCCAAACCCTGATGACCTTAAAAGTTTATAGTGACACAATTACAAAAATGGTTTTAGTGTCACTTTTGTGGTTAAAAAAAAGAAAATTTCAAAAAAAGTGAAAAACAGTCTTTTTACATTTCTTTAACCTTTTTATCTGATATTATTAAAAAAATTAATGTACTAGTTATTGGATTTTATTAGAAAGAGCTTTTGGTAACTTATCTTTTGGTAAACTTAATTGTAGCAGCCATTGTCAGGCAGCAGCTGCCAGGGCTGTGGAGTCGGCAAGCCAAACCTCCGACTCCTCAATTTCCCCGACTCAGGTTCTGACTCCTGACTCCCTCATACATGGTGCATGTTTAAGTGATAACTTTACTGCACTAAAATGGTAACATCGGCTGTTTATCACCTTATGATACAATAATCAAGCTATTTAGGTAGAACAGACACTGACAAGCAAAATGGTAACAATGTTATGAACTTTTGACTTTCATGCTCCATATCTCACTATCCACTACAGCTTTGTACATGAGGCTACTGTAATTTTATATACAGTCATCTTACCTATCTTATACATAAATATGACTTGCAAGTATTTAGCATCTGCTGATTCTTTCCTGTAACTGCATTGTTACTGTTTTGCTCCTAAAAATCAAAATGTTTATTTTTATTATTTTGTTAGTATTTGGTAAATCCACTTTTGACTTTCAATGCTGTCTGAATCCTTCTGGGCTTTGGATCAGATTCCAGCATACCTTGACCAAAATCTGATCCCAGGTCTCTTCTACACATTCCCAATGTTGGTGCAGACTGGACTTGGATACAAATACAGCTTTTTCTTCAACTCTACCCACAAGTGTTGGATTGGACTGAGGTCTGGGTACTGTGGGGGCCAATACAGCAACTCTACTTCATTGTCATTGAACCATTCCTTCTCCAACCTTGATGTATGCTTTGGGTCGTTGTCCTGCTGGACACTATGTCGTCCTTTTCATACCCATAGTACTCGAGTGTATTCAGTAACTCATGTTGTAGGACACTCACATATAGCTCAGCATTGAGATCAACATTGATCCTGGTCAAGTATCCAACATCTTTGGTTGTAAAGCATCCCCATATCCTCAGGCTTCCTCCACCGGACTTGAGAAGTTCTTCAATTTCTCGATCTGTTTGCCCCCTTTTCACTTGATTCTTCTAGATCCATTTGCCCCATCAGAGCCCGGTCTAGTGACTTTCATCTCATCGCTCCAAATCACCCGTGTCCAATCTTCCATTTTTCTTAATTTTTTGCAAACTTGAGCCAACGCTTCTTATAAAGAGATTGAAGTCGCGGCTTCTTCACCATTTTTCAGGCCATCATTCCAGACCTGTGTAATGCGTGTTGCATGGTGCTTGCATGGACATCTGATCTCACTCTTATGAAGCCTACGAGCCGCCTCCACTACCAGTTTTAAGGCATTTTTATTACTTTCTGCAAAGTCAAAAGTTTACACACATTTCCTTAGTATTTGTAGTGTTGCCCTTAAACTGTATGACTTGGGTCAACCATTTTAGATCCTTCCACAAGCTTCTCACAATAGTTGGTAGGAATTTTGGCCCATTCCTCCTGACAGAACTGGTGTAACTGAGCCATGTTTGTAGGTCTCCTTGCTCGCTCCTGCCTTTTTTATTATTATTATTATTATTATTATTAATTTATTTTTAAGCGCCATTGAATCCAGGCGCTGTACTTGGGGGGGTTTACATACTTTACATAAATCAAACGAGTACATTTATAAGGGATAATGACAATTGGCACGACAGAGGGAGAGAGGACCCTGCCGCGAGGGCTTACAATCTACAAGGAGGGGGAAAGAGACGGGAGGTGAGGGGCAGACATGTATGTGAGGAAGTAGTGACAAGTTTTGTAGGGTTGTAGGCAAGCCTGAAGAAATGGTTTTCAGGTTGCTTTTGAAGCTGGTGAAAGTGGAGGAGAGTCTGATTGATGGGGCAGTGAGTTCCAGATGTGGGTGAAGCAGGGGAAAGAAGTCTTGGAGACGGTTGTGTGAGGAGCTGATAAGGGGAAAGAGCAAGGAGAAGGTCCTTGAGAGGAGCGGAGTTTGCGTGAGAGGAGTTATTTTGGAGATATGCAGAGATTTATGGAGGGGAGAGGTCATGGAGAGCCTTGTGGGTCAGGGTTAACAACTTAAAATTTTTAATGCCTGGGCAATAGGAAGCCAGTAAAGGGGTTTGGGCAGAGGGGAGGGGCAGAGGAGTAGCGAGGAGAAGGGGATAAGACGGGCAGCAGATTTAAAGGGTGGTTTGGGAAGGGAGCGAGGGTGCTAGCTGGGAGCCACAGAGAAGGATGTTGCAGTAGTCCCAGGCGGAGATGACAAGGGCATGACCAGCATTTTTGTAGTGTCAGAGTTGAGGAATGAGCGATGCGAGAGATGTTTTTTCAGTGGAGGCGGCAGGCAGAGGTAAGGGTTTGGGTGTGCGTTTGAAAGATAGAGCGGAGTCGAGGATTACCCCAAGGCAGCGGACTTGCGGGACCGGTTTAGAGTGTGGAGCCTTGACTGTAATAGAGAATCAGGGGCAAGGGTAGAGTTGGATTGTGGAAAGATGATGAGTTCTGTTTTCTCTACAATTTTGTTTTAGGAGACGTGAGGAGAAGAAGGAGGAAATGGAGACAACGTCGGGATCCGGGAGAGTAGAGAAGTGACGTTTTGGGCCGGAGATGTAGAGTTGGTATCGTCAGCAAACAGGTGGTAATGAAAGCCATGTGAGCTATGAGCTGACCGAGGCCCCAAGGGTGTAGATAGAGAAGATAGTGGGCCCAGACTGACCCTTGGGGGACACCGAAAAGAGAGAGGCCAGGGTGAGGAGTGGAGCGAGAATGAGAGACGCTGAATGTCCGATCAGTGAGGTACGAGAGATCCAGAAAGAGCTAAGTCCGTGACGAGGGAGGAGAGGATTTGTAGCAGGAGGGAATGGTCGACAGTGTAAAGGCAGAGGAAGGTCTAAGAGGAGGAGCACAGAGTAGTGACGTGAGGCTTTAGCAGTTACTAGATCATTAGTGACTTTGGTTAGGGCGGTTTCTGTAGAGTGGTTGGGTCGGAAACCAGATTGCAGTGGGTCAAGAAGAGAGTTTGGAGGAGAGGTGGGGGGACAGCTGAAGATAGACATGCGCTCCGAGGAGTTTGGAAGCAAAAGGGAGCAGTGAGATGGGGCGATAGTTGGACAGAGAGGAGGGTCAAGGTTGTTTTTTAAGGATTGGCGGATGTAGCGTGTTTAAAGGCAAAGGGAAGATGCCAGAGGTTAGTGATAGGTTAAGAGATGGGTGAGGCTGGATGATAGAAGCACTGAGGGCTGGGATGAGGTGGGATGGCAGGGGATCAAGACTACAGGTTGTTATGTTGGATTTGGACAGTAAAGAGGAAAGCTTTTCATGAGTGACTGTGGGGAAGCAATTTAAAGGGGGGAAGGAGGTTTTCAAAGGGGAAGGGGGGTGAATGGGGACTTGGGGGGTGAAGCTTTCCCCTGAAGGGTTTTTTAGCCCCTTTCCCATAAATTTTTTTAGGGCTTTTAGATCAGGGGGGTTTGTGATGGCCCACTTCCCCAAAAAATTGAAAAGGTTAAACCTTTAAACATTTGTAACCCGTTTGGGGGTGCTTCGGTTTTTGTCCATTTGGGAAGGGCCCATTTTGCCCAAGCTTTTAAATTCCTGGCTGATGTCTTTAATGTTGTTCAGTATTTTTCCCAAAAAAATTTCTTCCTATGATATCATTTAAATTTAAAAAACCACCAGTTTCCCCCCTTCAGCAAAAAAAAACCCCAAAAAATGATGATGTCACCCCCCATGTTTCAAGGGTTTTTATGGTGTTTTAGGTTCCAAACTTCTCCCTTTTTTCCCTTTGTCATAAACATGGTCATTATGGGCCCAAAAAGTTTCAATTTTTAGTTTTCGTCAACCACAGGGGCATGTCTCTAAAAAAGTAGGTCTTTGTTCCCGTGACATTTCAAACATGAATTGTTTTTATTTTTTCCTTTTCTTTTGGGGTAATGGCTTCTTCCTGGCAAAGTGGCCTTTCAGCCCATGTTGATACAGTACTTTTTTCACTGTGGATAATGACACAATTTTTCCAGCTTCCGCCAGCATCTTCACAAGGTCTTTTGTTTTTGCTCCTGGGTTGAAATGCACATGTCGGACCAAAGCACGTTCATCTCTGAGACACAGAACCCAACTCCTCCAGAGCAGTATGATGGCTCCCCCTTAATTCTACATACAAGAGCCAGCACACCACAGGTCTGGCTGGGACCTGTGGTTCACCAAGCGAGATCACTACCATAGTTTCTATTCACTGACATGCTATTCTAATGACTTTTCTTTTATTTCCAGC
This sequence comes from Phyllomedusa bahiana, assembly GCA_025379985.1. Taxonomy (NCBI): domain Eukaryota; kingdom Metazoa; phylum Chordata; class Amphibia; order Anura; family Hylidae; genus Phyllomedusa; species Phyllomedusa bahiana. The sequence continues at coordinate 61,730 of JAODAL010007999.1, read as the reverse complement.
CTATCTATAGCCTTTACATGTTTGGGGCATTACTAATGCGCCTAAGTTCTGTAATGCATCTAACACACAAGTGAGGGGCGGGGAACTTTAGACCTCATCTATAATCACACAAAAAACACTTTCATACATTCAGGCGCATTATACACTGAAAACAAGATACGACAATTCACTTTGAAGTGCCTTCCTTCATACATGTCTCTCTGAATGTCTGAGATTTAAGTAAGGTATGTTCCTCCAAGATTCTCTTTAACCATGTTCAAATAATCAATAAATCCTCATTTTAGGTCTCAATAATTTATTTTCATGGACACAATTTTTTGCAACACCTTTAATGATTCAGTCTGTTTCAAAAAGTGGGAAAAGAAAAAGAGAAATCTACCAGAGAAGGGAATATTATATCACAACTGACTGCAACCCCACAATTTATTATTTAGACACCGTGGTCGCCAGGGCTGTGGAGTCGGAGTCGTGGAGTCGGTGGCTATTTTGCAGGAGTAAGAGTCGTGATAAAATGGACAGACTCCGACTCCCAAAATATATAATAAGTTGGTCCAGTTAGTTTGATGCAGTGCAAAGAGCAAGAGGAATTGGGTCCGACCAGTGCTACTGCTCCCATATCTTCAACCTTATCACATGAGGAGTGTAATTGATGACATGGAGCAGGCAAAGCGCTGCCCCAGAGGAAAAGATTCTGTTCCCATGGCAAACAGATTTCAGCAAAATTTTTCACCTGTTTTCAAAGAAGTAGAAGAGTTTAAGCATTCATCAAAACTGACTGTGGCTGAGGCAATTCCTTTATACCCTGACATTGTTAGAGATGTTGTCCCTCTGGTCACAGCTTTGCCCCCAATCCAAGTTAGTGTAGAGAGGTCGTTCTCTAGCCTGGAAATAATGAGATCAGATGTGAGGTCATGTATGCAGGATCTGATGGAGGCAATACTATTTCTCAGAACAAATTCAGAGACTCCACAAATGTTCCTGCAGTGTTTTGCATATTTACAATTTTTTTGTGTCCTAAAGTCATGTCCAATAAATATATTTTACACTGACAAGCAAAATGGTAACAATGGTTTGAACTTGTGACTTTCAGGCTCCATATCTCACAATCCACTATTGTACAGCTTTGTACATGAAGCTACTGTAATTGTATATACAGTCATCTGACCAATATTATACATAAATTTGACCTGCAAGTATTTAGCATCTGCTTAGTTACAATTTTGCTCCTAAAATCAAAGTGTTAATTTTTAATATTTTGTTAGTATTTGGGAAATCCACCTTTGGTTTTTAATACTGCCTGAATCCTTCTGGGCTCTGAATCAGATTCAAGCAGGTCTTGACCAAAATCTGATCCCAGGTCTTTTCTACACATTCCCATGTTGGTGCACGACTGGAACTTGGATACTAATACAAGCTTTTTCTCAAATCTGACCACAAGTGTTCAAAAGATCAAAACATTTGTTAACCCGCTTTTGCCTGAGTGTCTGTTCTACCTAAATAGCTTGATTATTGTATCATTAGGTGATAAACAGCCTGATGTTACCACCTTACTACTGTAAAGCTATCACTTGAACATGTGCCATGTATGAAGGAGACAGAAGTCGGAGGTTTGGGAAATTGAGGAGTCAGAGTCGGGGCTTCGGCTTTCCAACTCCACAGCCCTGGTGGTCGCGTTTACCCTGGTGTCTAAAGAGCCGGATCGCCGCTGCCTCCAATTCCAGCTGTCAGCAGCGGACTCAGCAAGTGAGCTCATGCCATGAACCCATAATGCCTCCATGACAGATATACAGGATATACAGTTGAAACCAGAAGTTTACATACACTATATAAAAAGCCACAAGCAAACAACAACAAGGAGGAAACCCAGCGTCTGGTGATGTCCATGAGTTCAAGTCTTCAGGGGCGCGCTCACACTTGCCAACAAAAGGGTTTTTCAACCAAGTATTAGAAATGAACAGTTTGTTTACTGTTATTTAATTTGTCCAATTACTTCTGGTTCCTTTAAAAAAGGGGGCACACGTAAAGGAGCTGAAACTCCTAAACCCTTCATCCAATTTTAATGTGGATCCTCTAAAATGAAAGCTGAAAGTCTGGACTTCAAGTTCTAGTTCTATAGTGGACATGGACATAAATAGGTTTCAGTAAAAAGGTACAAAAAGCAAAATATGTGTCAGTGTCCAAATATATATGGACCTAACTGTAGCACCGATGATCAGGTCTTGTTCCAAGTCACTTTGATTTTTCCAGTTCTAATGTGAAATTAAATTAAAGGGGTTTTGCCACAATCTGATTTCATACCTCCTGCATCCAGCTCTTCAGCTCTGTGTGCTCAGAAGGGGCGTGTGTGATTTGTTTGAATGCAATTTCATGAGTGACCCCAGCAGGATGACATCACAGGCGCCTCCCCTCCTCTCTAGTCAAAGAAAGTCTGTTTAATGTGTAGACTGTATGTAGCTACATTGTAGCTCAGAGGTAAAACTTTTGCCTCCAGACACAAGGTTCCTCAGTTCAAATCCCTGCAGGAACCAAACCTGTGGTTTTTTTCCTCTTTATCAATGCGCAGACCTGATTGAGGTTTCTTTTTTATTTATTTGCACTGTTTGACAAATTACTAAGGAGAACAGAGGACGGAAGTAGAGTGACAACACCTGAGGTTTGAACACTCAGCAGCTGCCTGAGAGGAGAAGTGATGTCTGAGCATGTGCAGCCAGGAGTGAGGAGCTCACAGCCCTGGTCGTATCCCCTGGAGACGAGCTGTAAACAATGGATCACTAAAGGAGCAGCTAAGACAAAAATGGTGCAGAATTTGTAATAATGATGAATGGTGACAATGTTTATTATCTAATTGACAAACTTCCCACGTCAATTTTACTTTGTGGCAATACCCCTTTAAAACTGATTTACAGAAAGCTTTATTGTATGCTGCGCTCCGGGGTCCCAGGTCTAATTTTCATACAGGAGAGCTCCAATGGTGAAAGAGTCAGCGTCTCTATAAAAGCAACAAATCAGTGTTTATATCAGATCCCTTGATTTCCATTACGTCTTGACCTTCAAAATGGATCTGGAGGGTTTGTTTTTTAATAGAAAATTATTATTTGGTTTAAAAAAATAAAGGACATATAACATAAATACTAACAGAGAACAGATCATGTATCAGAGGTGTAACTAGACTTCATAAGGCCCAATATTAAAGTAAGTTGGGCCCCTTAACTAAAACCAGGGACAGCAGCATAAGCAGGTATACAATAAAAGGTATAAATAATAGCACCATGGTAGTGGTAGATGACCAAAAGCCAACAACTTGCAATCCCTTACAAAAAGGTTCTTGCACCTATGTGGCCCCCCTCAACCACAATGAGGGGAACGATGCTAGCAACATATTATGGGATCGACTGGCAGTGAACAGTGTCTCCTGACTTACTGGTGGCTGGGTCCTATAGTGTGGTGCTAGCTCTGTTCCCGATGGTTATCAATACCCTGCACCACAACGGGATGGTCCAGGTAGTTCAGAGATTGCAAGCCCCATAGACAGCCGTGGTCAAGGACAAAATACTGGTCACATTCTAATCAGAAACCAACCAGTATTTTACACTGGGTTTTTGTTTTTTTGCAGCAGAGTCATGTCAAGGGAGGTGCAGTGAGCTCTGACTGCAACCCAGTCCCCCTGCCTACTTGGCGTGCTGCCCTAGATGGCAGATCCCAACTTAGCAGCGATCCCTACGCTACTAAGTGCAGGGGTCGTCAGGTAAAAGCAATGTCTATCAGTCCAGGTCAGTAAAAGTTCGGGTACGTCAGGCCAAGAATCAGAGGAGAGAACCAAAAGACAAGTCAGGGGTCAAAAGCACGAACAGGGACGAGGTACCAAATCAGAAGACAAGCCGAGGTCAAGAACACGAACAGAGGTCTGGTAACAAGAAAAGCACAATAAAGAAGCAGTGAAAAGAGCAAGCTAGAACCTTGCACAGCTGCAAGCCAGAGGAGGTCTTAGTGAGGTTAAATGGTATCACCCGCACACCCGCCCCAGCAGCCGATTGGTGCGATCTCCAAGTCCTCCTATTGGCCTGTGTGACACACCCTCTGTTCAGAGTGGCTGTAGACCTGTCACTCCTGAGCTCACCAGCAGAGCCTATCCCTGGGTATGGACACAGGCGAGCTGAATTAACCTGAGCAGAGCGTTGCACCGTGCAAGCAGGAGACTGGTCAGGTAAATGAGTCCTGACAAGTGGCTTTCGGATTCATCCAATCGAATAGTACATTTTTTGTTGGAAATCCGACGGAAGAATGTGCATATTCCAAGTTTTTTCTTTTCTTTTAAAAACAACGGTTTTGAAATCCGTCCTTCAGAAAATCCAAGCTGTGTAGCCTACAGCTCAGATTTTCTATTAAAGTTTATGGAGATGATTTGCAGTCGGTTTTACACTGGTTTCATAATCCAAAAACTGTGTAAAAAACCAACTATAAATCCTTATTGTATAGACAGACCCTAAAACATTTCTTAAAGACATCAGCACCGATAACAACAACCAATAATACATAAACTTTTATTATGGAGACCCGGTTTAAAAGGGGTTGTCTCACCTCGCTGTTTCACAGAGCCAAAAGCAGCTTTCACTAATGCATTCTGTTTCTTCCTGGTCAGGCTATGCGTGGTTCTATGGGAGTTATTAGCACAGTAATCACAGGTTTGCTAATTACTTTGACATGTGGGCAGGAGATGTTTATCTATAGTCCAGAAAAGCTCCAGACCTAACGCAAACAAAATTAGTCTCCTTTGTTTGTTAGATAAGATAACACATGTTGCGGGTAGTTGTGAGTGCCTACCTGTGTGATGACATCACACAGTGCCTGGCTTGGTTCGTACCCCGAGCCATGTTGCAAGGCTTGTAGAAGAGTCAGACTTTCAGTTAGGGGGTAGCTACCTCCATTAGTTGGCAAAAATGGAACAGTTTTCTTCTATCTAGAAGGCTGCAAATTTTGGCACAATGTCTGCTACAATAGGTTGAGTTCAGTGGAAAGGGATGGGGGTGTGAAGGATGGAGTCAGGAAAGAATTAACTCTGAAATTTTGCTGAAATGGACAATGTGTGTATTTACCATCTTCAAGGAAACCTGAACAATGTGTATTTGCAGTCTTCAGGATAGCAATTCGGACAAGACACTGGTTTTAACTTGTTCTACCCAAAGTGATAAGCCATAGTTACACATTATCTTACTCTGACGATGTGAGCGATTCTCAGAATGTATAAAAGGATGTAATCTGCATATAAAGAGTTAGTTCTGTTGTGCTCTGGGCACCAGACAGCTTATATGGTCGAGCACGATTGTTTCACTTAAGTTTGCTCATTATAACGAGCGTATAGAAGGGCTGCAGCTCGCTTCTAGATTACAGCCACTCCCGTACTGACAGTAAAGAGTGTGTGATCAACTCTCAATTGGCTAAACCTATCAGCTGGCGCCTCAAACAGGGAACGGGAGCATTCCAGCCGTACAGAAGGACGGGTCACTTGGACACACTCAGGCCTCCCGTGAACGCTCAGAACCTACTGGCCAGGTAAGAAAACAACTTTATGTTTCTTACGATGGTTTCTTTGCCTTCCCGTTGACTATGATCCCGACCCGTCCCGGAAAGTACATATAGAGGTTGGTAATGTCCGGTCCTATTTGATAGACAAAGAACCCTGCCAAAAAGTCGAAGTGGATAGATTATCGTGGTGAAATGTTACGAGCTGTTCATTTATTTGCCAGATTAGGGAAGAGGATTGCCTAACTGAGGACATGTCTGCACTCTGAAAGGGGGGCAAGATCCCATGCTTAACCTCGGTATGTGCAGCAAACTAAGTGACAGTTGTAATGTTGGGGAAGTTGTTTATAAGTCACGGTGACTGATTCTGATTGACTACAGACCCTTGCATCCAGAAAGGATGGGGTGTATGGTGTGAAAGGGGTATAACGGACAAAAAGAAAGAAAAAACGATAGGAAGAAGGTCCAAAACTTTAGACCACTCGAGTATGTTTGAAGAACTTCTAATCCTGATCATGGTATTAGCCTTTGCTGTATACAATATACAGGAGACAAAGGGGAGGGGGGGGGGCATACAGACTCCTGGAACATACTTGCTGCTTATGAGGAGGCCAAGGGGAAGGAATAGGGAAAGTTCCCTTGCATAAGTCCCTCACAGGAGAGGATACATTCCCCATAAGGCACTTAAGACAAACAGGATGTAAGAATGGGTATGGGGAAGTCAAGAAGTGGTCAAGGGATAGATAAACCTGTACCACTTAGGAAGATACTTGAGAGTAAACATGGGTCTAAAGCAACCAAGAACTGAAACAGATTTTCTGAGGGCCCTTATGCATGGAAAGGAGATAGAGCATTGGATCCAGATAGATGGCAGGAAACAATGGTGAATGCTGAGTAGTGCTATTTATGATCATCCATTGGGAAACACAGAACTTTTGTCTAATATGTACAGCTAAAGGTAGCAAAACGGTGTGGGTAAGAGACTATATCGGCCTACCGTGGATGGATGTAAATAAACCTCCCGCCTCCCGTATATAGCCCATGGGCGCCACCCACCCCTAGCACAGTGCAGAGCCTGAAGGGGGACTGGTAATAAATGTGGACAACAGAATCCTGATTGGAGGTACACTTGTTGTGCGTGTGGACCTCCCTAGTTCATACTTAAATGATAAGATACTGACTTTGTTTGGCCCCCGTTTCACTAGAGTGTCCAGACAAACAGTAACCGGGCCCCAGCACAGATGAGTCAGCCAGCAAACCCGGACCAAGTAGTACAGATAAGACAACAATGACTGGAGGGCCAACGGACCCCACCAGAAAGCAGATGTCCATCTATGTAGAACTGCCCTTGACCCACTGAACAAGCACCTCCCCTTTGACGTTATTTTAGGACAGACCAAACTAATTAAAGGGCAACATGGCTGACTTAGATGGACTCCTGCAAAACTAAAATGACTCCAGGGATGTATCGTATTATACAAGTGCGTTACAGCCTTACATGGCCACTAGAGAGATGGTCCCAGATCTGAGGAATCCAGGAGTCGCCACCTATATGCAACACCTCATGACCTGGTGTCCAGGGACCCAACAGGACGAACGTGGGGGGAGTAACAGTGATGTAACCCACACAGGGACCCACCAGAGAGTGTACAAAGCTTTCCTTTCTTCTAATGGAAGACCATTGAGCTGATGAAAATTTTGTCATGACTCAATTGGGATCCCAGAGAATTTTTGTAGGCAAATTTTTCATGGACGGTCCCTAAGGACTGACATACAAACTATACTGAAGACAACGGTCCCGATTGCGTACTTGGCATGACCGTATACCCGACTTCTACAATTACGAAGGGCATTGAGAACCTGAACAATAGTAAGCCAAGGCACCCAGGAAGGCAGGTCAAGCCACCATTTTGAATAGAAAATCCATATCTAATTAGGCCTCACCTAATTATAAACTACCATTTACCCACGTTACTTCATTTAAAGGTTAGGCCATGCTACAGGAGTTTTCTTACGCAGAAGCATGGACCCAGGATAGGGCCGGTAGCGTACTAATTCCACCAAAACTCGATCCAGAAGAGCGCAAGGAGCTTTTCCGTTTTGCGTGTCGTGCCGTAGCGGCTGTTGCGGTAATTGATGGTAAATGCTCTGAATAGTGTTAGACAACCCTTGGACAAAAACACGTCCACATGAATATGTCTGGTATTTTGAACAGGTCCAACCAAAACACATTTCTATGGCCAGGACCAATTAGCGATTAACAGTGTGCCCAGCCTGATAGCCTCCCAATATTAACTCTTTTTCGTTGCACCTGGTTGAATCCAGCAACTCTTCTCCCAATGAAGAGCAGATTCAACAGGGGGAAGTAAGGATGGAGGTATTTTGTCATCTCCACTGACGCATATGCCTCCAACAAATGGAGCAGGAGAACAGCAGGTCCTGATTCAGCGATGGATTCATCCACTACAGATATGGGGGAGAAGGCAGAATTCTGTACAGGGTATGCCATTTAGACACAACATGAGACAGTCAAGGCAGGCCAATTGCCAACCTCACTTGCTCAGGCCTGAAGCTGAACTCACTGCGCTCACAGAGGCTCGTTCATGCAGAGGGGTAAGGAAGGTAAGGAAAGGAGATATTTACACAGACTTCGCCTAACATTTGTGAGTGGCACATGATTTTGGTCCCATCTGGAAGGCCCAGAATTTCTCAACAGCAGCAGGCACACCCTGGGAATGAGAGGGCAGATCAGGCAGCTAAAGAGGTAGCCAGACAGGGACAAGAGCACATAGCCTTTGCAACAAGGAAACAGTGCCCCTGAATCAACCACAGAGGCTCTGAAGACATTCCAAAATAAGGTCTCAAGGGAAGAGAGGAAGATCTGGGTGAAGCAGGGTGCCAGCCAAAGCGATAGGCTATGGGGGATGGGACGAGGCTCTGCCTGCTCACCCTGAGCTTGGTTTTCCCATGAATGGCACCCTTAGCCATCTCCCTCCATTTGGGAAAGAATGCCATGATAGAATTAGTCAAACAGTGGATAGCTCCTGTTACTGCTCCTCTTGCCAGACATGTCTTGAAAATAACCCTGGACAGGTGGTTAAGACCCCTGTCAAGCTTAACCACCTCCAAAAACCACAATTGTATCACTTTCAGTGAGTGCAGAAAGACTACATACAACTTCCAAAGGTTGGGACCTATGAGTATGCATTAGTCTGCATAGATGTGTTCTCCAGGTTGCCCGAAGCCTACCCTATTGCTAAAGCCACAGCAAAGGCCACTGTATAAAAAAAAAAAAAAAAAAAAATGGCCTAAGTTCTTTTGCGATAAGGACTTCCTGAAGTAATTTATCAGACTGAGGTACCCATTTTATTCAAAAGGCAATGCAGGAATTGAGCAAACCATGGACAGAATGTTTGCCATTGGCATTATTCTCGATTAGGTACACTCCTAAGCCCCCTTAGGATTATGAAATTCACTCTATGAAATTCTGTTTGGGAGTGCACCAAGGTTGGGTTCATATTTTCCACAGACGCTCAAAGTGCAATGTGATTCACTGACTTCATATGTGCATGCCTTGCAAAATATTTGAATTAGGTGCATAACTTTGTATTTACTTCATTCCAGACCTGATGCAAGACACGGTACACATGATCTGCAAACCAGGAAGACTATGTAATGCTAAAGAAAAATGTCCCCCGAGGAACCTTGAGTAACATGGTGTGAAGGTCCCTTCCAAGTGTTTTTACTAACTACTAGTACTTTGGTAAAACTGGAAGGAAAACCCAACTGGATACACGCCAGTCATTGTAAGAAGGTTTTGAGACAAAAAGAGTAAGGCCGTGTTCACACGGCTTATTCCCGACGGATTTGTGCGCCGAATGAGCGCACAAATCCGTCCGTGAATACGCGGGAACGGGGCCCGGTAGCGTCGCGGGGGCCCGCACCCGTCCCCATAGACAATGCATTAGTTACGGCGCGTCCGCCCGTAAATAATGTGCATGTCCTTTCCCTCCCCCCGCGGCGGATTTGCCCCGGCGGGGAAGGAGCGAACGGAATCCACTGTTCTCTATGAAGCAGTGGATTACCGTTAATGCCTCCGACGATTGGCGCGTATTTGAAGCGCAAATCCGGCCGCGGAATACGGCGCCAATCCGTCGGCAAATAAGCCGTGTGAACGGGCCCTAAAGGATGCTGTGGGGTGTCTTCTGGTTATTGATCCCCGTAGTGGAGGGGTGGAATAGGCTGAATAATGACGAACCCAGATGGAAATAAGCTATTTCACATCAACAAGCATAAGCAGATACCCTAAAAACTTACTGAATGCTGGATAAGCACTCACTATGCGAGTCCACCCCACTCCCCTCTCTCTTGCTTCCAGCATACCAGTTACTTACGTAATCCCCTAGTAACAATAAATAAATAAATGTAATGGGATAAGTGTCTATTAACTCTTAGCCACTAATGAATACTAAGTATACAGAGATTGGAACAAATTCATCTTATGTTTAACGATCAGTATATTAGTGTTTAAAGTGTTTATGTTTGCAGTGATCAAAATTATGCGAAATTGTGAAAAGAACCAAAATTGAAGGATACTGACGAGTGACTATAGTGAATCTGGAACTAAAACCTGTTATTTTTCTCATTTCTCTTATGTGCCCATATGCGATACGATTGAACTCGTATGCGGAGTCTCTTCTTTCTGAGGATGCTGGAGGAATATTTAGGGGACGATGGTTTCTAGCTAAATCATTCTCAGCAGACCCGTCGGCCTGGCAACATCCTGAAGAAACTTCAGCTATCCCCACCTTGGATTGAGGACCCAGACTCGGCATGAAGATAACAGTGGGGGGGACCCTGGCGAAGGATGAGTCAAGAAAGGAGTTAAACATCTTCTGAAATGTTTGCTGAAATGAACAATGTGTGTATTTTATCCATCTTCAAGGAAACCTGAACAATGTGTGTTTGCAGTCCCTTCAGGAATAGCAATTCGGACAAGACACTTTTTAAATTTTCCTAACCCAAAGTGATCAATCCATAGGTTACACATTATCTTACTCTGACGATGTGAGCGATTCTCAGAATGTATAAAAGGATGTAATCTGCATATAAAGAGTTAGTTCTGGGGGGCGTGGCCTGACCTGCATGGAGTGAAGACGTGTGGTGCATGAGCTCCTGGCAAATCCTGCTTTTTGGACCTCCTGGAGTGGTTTTTTACTGCTCAACTGAGAGGAGAAACAGAGGAGAACATTAGAGGCTGTTTGAGGCTAATCCCTGATATATAGTAACAGCTTCCCCGAGGGAGCCCACCCTGCTGAGTAGGCCGGATGAGTGCCTGAGGTGCGGGGGCCCGACGTGAGAAACGGAGACGAGCGCCGGAGATCTGGGCGCCCTGCAACACGGCACCGAGAGCTTGGCTGGTGCCCCGGAGAGAGGGAAGGAGTTGTTCTCCGCTGTGACGGCGAGGCCGAAACGACACTTTACTTAACCTGCAGGGCGCTGCGGCGCTTGTAAGATCCGAGAGGTCGGGCTGAGCTGCGGCACGGCGTGATACCTGCTGAGAACTAACGCTAGTGGAGATCGCTGCTACTCTGCCCTAGAGAAGGGCAAACACAGCGGCGACGAAGCGAGAGCGAGCTGGAGACTGCGCATGCCGTGGCCTGGGAGACAGACGCATCGCCTGCATCCAATAAGTGCAAACGAGAGGAAAGCCCTGATGTACGGAGAGAGGGACAGGGTTGATTTTATGTCCGCCGGGACAGTTTTTTACTTCTAATAAAACCCACCATATGGCGCCATTTTCCACTGCAGGCTAGATCTGAGGCACAAAGGCCGCGAAAACCGCACGTACCTGCGCTGCCCTCGGGGGCCAGCCCCGGCAGCTCCCAACCCCGGTTGCTCAGACGCGCCATCTTGATACGGAACATGTGAGGGAGGCACGCCATTTACTATCTCGAGCCTGGACTGTGCTGAGGAAAGGGTGTAATATCAGTGGAACCCCTAGCAAGGACTAACCAGTCATTTCTACACAGTAAATAATTGGCCTGTTGAGCCTGCTGGAAAGTATATAATTTCGAAGAGGAAGACTCTGGGCTATCTATTTCTTATTATCCCCAAGAACTCTGGCCTGCTATTCCAACTAATGCACATGTCTCCAACCCTGCTGTAATCTTAAATTTCAATACAAGAACTGGGCCTCTGGCGCCACCTACTGGAGAATTACAGTACTACCGTGTTTCCCCGATAGTCAGACAGCGTCTTACATTCTTTTTGCCCCCAAAAGTCCCAGTATGTCTTACTTTCAGGTATGTCTATATAGGGGCAATGTATAGGCCTATCTGTAGACAGGTATAGGGTCAGCTGTAGGCAGGTATAAGGGCCAGCTGTAGGCAGTATAGGGCCAGCTGTAGGCAGAAAAACACTTACCTGGCTCCCCCGCTGCTCCGTCTCGCCGCGCCGCGCCGCCGCCTCCTCGTTGCTCTTCCGGCCTCCGCTCGCTACCCATCCCGCACAGGCAGGACGTCATCTGGCCGCGCTAACTAAGACAGGACGTCTTACTTTCGGGGTAAGACTACATTAGGGCACCCCCCTTTCCTAAGACACCTACGTCTTACTACGGGGGTGGTCCTTACAATCGGTGAAACACGGTAGTACTCCCTATCCTCCAATTTATACTCCAGTCTTTCAAATCTCTACTGCGCTGTCCCCCTACTAACATGACATCTCGCTGAGGTCAACCGCTGCTGGTTTTTTACATTAAAGACTGCTACTCTGTTGGTCCTTGACTCCCAATAATCCCATGGCCATTGTCATATTGCTGTAGTGTCATTTTGTGTGATAATCAATTTCCGTATTGGCCGCAATAAGAGCTACTACAGCTCCCTGCTTCTGCACAAAAACAAACTACAATGAACACAATGAGCAAACAGATGAACCTCCACAGTCAGATCCCGCCAACGGAGCCTGTGATACCGAGAAGGATATGGCGCCTATCCCGCAACCTGCCAGACCACATTGACACTAAAAATGATCACCTGCAAATGTATATCAACAGACTCCGCTACGATGTGGATAAGGTCAAAGAAAGAGCCGTAAAGGGCCCGAGCGCAGAATAGCCGGGTGGGAGACAGCCCCCCAACCCCTCGACTTCTAATCAGGAGTCCATTCCGTACTTGCAGCAACAAGGTAAAAACTCAACAAGCTAGGGCAGAGGACGGCTGAGAATCGTAGCAGGCGTAATAATGTGCGCATTTTAGGCTGCCGAGCGAGTGGAGGCTCCTCCCCAGAATAATTTGTGGAGCAGCTGCTTAAGGAGATTCTGGCCCCTATTGACTTTTCATCTAGTTTGGTGGTGAACGAGCCCACCTGGCCGTATCCCGACTAAGCCATTGCCACCCGTCGCCCCACCCCTTCATTTCTAAAACTCCTCAATTATAGGGATAGAGATCTTGTACTGGCTGCTGCCAAAAGAAGAGGGGGAACTATATGTCGAAAAAGCAAGTATCCTTCTAATCCGACTTTACTTCTGAAGTGCAGAAAAGAAGGATGAGGAATTCACACACGTGCTGGGTCCGTCTGAGGAGCTGGCATAAAATATGCATGTTTTAACCCCACTAGACTGAGGTCCCAACATCGAGACCCGCACGATCTTCTTCAACAACGCAAGAAGAGCGCCTCGAGTGGACGGATAGACGGTCCTCCTGAACTTCGCTGATAACATATGTGCATGACTGACATGTGGATTTGGTCTGACAACGGTTTTATTCCTGGGGTTTCATTTTTACAGGCTATTTATTTCTCTCTCTCATCCTATGTAGTACTTAGTATTACAGGTCCTTCCTTATAGGAGCGGAGGATCGACCCCCTTTTTTCAAAAAAATTCTAAGAGGCACTTCCTTTCGCGTCCCTTTTTCGGGTTTGTACTCCCAAAACACCTAGGTATAGGTTTTACCGGCACCCCTTGGTGTTTTCCACGATTTCTGTTCTTTAACAGTTTAGGAAATGTTCGGGATTGTAGGCTCGAGCGGGTTTTGGGTGGCTTTGAGCAGGGTGGGGGGTTGGCTACATTTGGGCCGGGTTTGGGCCTAGTTGGTGTTCGGAAATGAATGGTTTGGGGTGTGTGTGCCCAGTCTCTGGTCGGGTAAGTTGTCTATGTGGTGCTCTGTAGTTCTGATATTACAATGGCGGATTGCAAAATAGTGTCCTGGAATGTCCGGGGATTAAACTGTAAATTGAAAAGGGCACTCGTCTTTGACTATGTCAAAACTCACAGTCCTAGCATTGTTATTTTTCAAGAGACGCACCTTAGGGGGCAGAAGATCTTAGCACTGAAGAGGCCCTGGATAGGGGCGGCGTATCACGCAGTTTTTTCTAATTATGCTCGAGGGGTCTCGATATTGATCAGCAAATCTCTTCCATTCCAACTGCAGGATCTCCATATAGACCCATCGGGGAGATATGTACTCTTACATGTGAAATTAATGGGGTTCTGAGTTCCTTGGGGGGGGAAATTTTATGTCCCGCCTCCCTTTCACAGGGGAGTTTTGGACACCCTTATGGCAAGGGTTTCGCAGTAACCCAGGGTGCCGCTACTCTTATTGGGGGGACTTCAATGCCACTTTGGATCGAGACATGGATCGTCTCTATCCTCAGTCGACGCATAATAGAAGACTTAACCCCTTCACGACCTTGGCCGTATCCATACGTCCAGGTGGTTTGGGGGTTCACGCAACCTGGACGTATGGATACGTCCTGAGGATCGGCGCGAACTCTAAGGCAGATTTTTCGCGCGATCGGCGCGGGGTGTCAGCTGTATATTACAGCTGACATCCCGCAGCGTCGGCCCCGACCCCGGATCGCTCCGGCGGGGGGGGGGGCGGTTAACCCTTAATTATCGCGACGATTGGGTCGCAATAACTAAGGGAGCGCAGGAGGAGATCGCTCCTCCTGCGTCTCTGTCGGCGGCAGCAGCGCAGGGGAATCGGGCGTTCCGTGCAGCTCCTGCCCCCCTACAGACACCACGGAAGGCAGAGAATGCCTTCCGGGTTGTCTGTGACGTCACGACGCCCGGCCGTGCCCTGTGGGCATGACCCGGCATCGTGACTGACAGTTACCATAGGAACCAGTCATAGCAACAAGCATGCACTGATTCCTATTTGAATGAGAGATCTAGAGATCTCTCATTCAAATCCCCTATGGGGAAAAGTAAAAAAATAACGTGAAAAAGTGAAAAAAAGTAAAAAAAAGTGAAAAACATGTAAAACATAAACACAAAAAATAAAGTAAAAACACGTACACCGCCCTTTTCCCCTTTACAAACGGCAATCGCCCCAAAAATGATCAAAAAAAAATAAAGTACCCATATTTGGTTTATCGCCGCGTGCGTAACGACCTGCCCTATAAATCTGTCATGTTAATTAACCCGTATGGTGAACGCCGTAAAAAAAACCCAAAAAAACAATCACAGAATTAAGATTATTGTTCATCCCGCAGCACATAAATGGAAAATAAAAAGGATCAAAAACTCCTATAAACCAAATATGTACCAATTAAAAACGTCAGTTCATCCCGCAAAAAAAAGTCCTCATACAGCTCTGTATACGGAAAAATAGAAAATGTAGAGCTTCAGAAGATAGAGATGCATAAATTTTGTTTTAACACACTAAAAACACTTTTCTTTTTTTTTAAAGTGTTTTCAGCTTAAAAAAAACTATATAAATAGGCTATCAGCCATAATCGTAGCGACCCAAAGAGTAAAGCTAAACTTATCACGGATACTGCATGGTGGCCCTGTTTAAAAATAAAAAAAAAACACTACTGGGGGATTGCAGTATTTTCTTCACCCTGGCCTCCAAAAAATGGATTTAAAAGCGTCAAAAAAGCCTTGTCCCCCAAAAATGATACTAATAAAAACGTTAACTCATCTCGCAAAAAACAAGTCCCTACACAGCTCCAAGCACAGAAAAATGTAAAAGTTATGGCTCTCGGACTATGGCGATGCAAAAACGTATTTTCCTGGTGAATAAAAGTTTTTTTATTGTATAAAAGCATTAAAAAATAAAAAAATATACAAATTGGGTATCGGTGTATTCGTATTGACCTGCTGAGTAAAGATACCATGTCATATATACCGTACAGTGACCGCTATAAAAAATAAAAATAAACACTACCAAAATTGCTGTATTTTGGGTTTAAAACATCTCACAAAAACCTTAATAAAAAGTGAACATAGCATCATATGCACCCCATAATGGTACCAATAAAAACTTCAACTCATCCCGCAAAAAACAAGCCATACACAGCTCTGCACACAGCAAAATAAAAAAGTTATGGCTGTCAGAATAGGACAACATAAAAACGCAATTTTTTATTTGACATATTTCTACTGTGTAAAAGTAAATAAAAAGAAAAAAAATATATAAAATATATATCATTGTAATTGTACCGACCCCATTTGTAAAGTTATCACATCATTTACACTGCACGGCGAATGGCTGTAAAATTGAAACTCAAAAAACAATGGGCCGAACTGCCTTTTTCCCCCCCTTTTCATTGCCCAATGCTAAAAAAACTATGGAACACCTGTGCATCCAAAATGCACAGTACCCCCCCTAGATGAGATCCCTGAGGGGGTTGAATCTAAAATGGGGCGACTTCTGGAAGGTTTCCCCCTGTTCTGCTACTTTGGGGTCTTTGCAAATGCGAATGGCCCCACCAAAAAACTGCGTTCCAAAAGCCAAATAGCGCTCCCTCCCTTATACGCCCTGCCATGCGCCCACACGCAGTTTACACCACATGTAGGGTATTGCCGAACTTGGAAAAAAAATTGCTTAACAAAGTTTTAGGGTTCTTTTTTTTCCCCGGATACCTTGTATATATGAAACATTTTAAGATAAAATTGCATATTATTGAAAATAATTTTTTTTTTTAATTTTAACAGCATTATGATAAAAAACAATTGTGAATAAACTGTGGGGTATATATACTCAATGCACCCCTGGATATATTCCTTAAGGGGTGTAGTTTCCAATATGCGGTCTATTTTAGGGGTGTTTATTAAGTTTTTAGCCAAACCCTTTGGGTGTCCCCAAACCTGAAATGGCGCCTAAATAAAATCGTATTGAAAATGAGACCCCAGAGTATAGTAGGTGCTCCTCCTTTTTCTGGGGCTTTTGGGTTGAGCCAAATAAATGCACTAGGGCCACCCTATGGCATATCTCTAAAAAACCCGGCAGACCGGGGGGAATTGATATTAAGTTGCATTACCTAGTCACATTTACTGTATTCCAGTGAATAATGGATAAATTTTTGAAAATCTGCAAAAAAAGTGAAATTTTTGAAATTTCACCTCCAACTTTTTCTTTAATTTATGTGAAATATCTAAAGGGTTATCAAAATTTCTAAATAGTGTTGTAAATAAGTTAAGGGGTCTAGTTTCTCAGATGGTGTCACTTATGGGGGGTATATAACATGCAGCCCCTCAAAGCCACATCAGAACTGGAGTGGTCCCTAAAAAAAAGTATATTGCCAAATTTTCTTGAAAATGTGAGAAATTACTACTAAATTTCTAAGTCCTCTAATGTCGTAAAAAAAAAAATGACATTTAAAAAATTTTGCCAAAACCCATAGTGGGACATTGGTAGATGCTAGTTATAAACTATTTTGTGGGGAATAATTATCTGTCTTGCACGCAGAAATTTTGCAACTTTCAAAATCGCAAATTTTTCTAAATTTTCATGAAATTTTGATATTTTTTCACAAACAAAACAGGATTGTATGGATAACAATTTCTTACTAACTTAAAGCACAATGTGTCACGAGAAAACAATCTCTGAATCACATGAATTAGGTAAAAGTGTCAAAAAAGTTATTCTCACATAAAGTGACATAAAGCCAGATTTTAAAAATAGGGCTGTGTCAGGAAGGTCAAAACAGGCTGGGTCCTTAAGGGGTTAAAGACTGGGCAGAAACCCATGGGCTAGTGGAGGCGTGGAGATGGTTACATCCCAGAGATAGGCAGTTCTCTTGTTTCACACCGGCTCATAATTCTCTCTCCTCGACTAGATTTGGCCTTTGGTGTCAAAAGAGATCTTAAAACATGAAAACCGGTTGGCAAAAAATTTCTCCCCCGGGGGATATCAGACCATGCACCATTGAAAACTTTTTTCCCCACCTTTGGGGGTATCGGGAGATTATGGCGGTTGAATCCAGTGGTTAGATTACCAAAAATTCTGGTACGTCGGGAACGGGTAAAACATATGGGGAGGTCAATGAGGGCATGCTAGTCCACTAGTGGAGTGGGGAAATCTAAGGTGTTCTTAGGGGGTTATAATGGAGCTATAGCGAGATGGGCAGACCAAAGGGAAAACAAGGGGAAATAGAAGTTTGGGGTTTTTTAGAGAAGAAGCCGATATGTGAAGGATCCATCCCAAAGTACTAAGGTCCATTGTTAATAGCTCAAAGGGCATATTGTACACCTTCAGACACCAAAAGAGGTCCTCATGCAAAAAAAAGTTACTTTGTAGAGGGGGACAAAAAGGGTGGGCCGGCATTCCGGGCCCAGAGCAACACACCAGTGACGGGGGGGCCCCGTGTGGTTTGTGCAGATGGATGCTGCGATCGGATCCGGACAGTATGTAAAGGAATTTGCCTCCATTAAAAGGGGGCTCTATGCTTCCAGACTAATTTAACGGACAGGGAAATAACTCACTTTCTGAACGTTGGAAATACCTGTACTGTCCTGTGAGGGGGTAGAGGGTTTTTGGCACCGAATATCGGCGGAGGAGATTGGTAGGGCTGTTGGGGACGGGCGACCATAAGCCCTGGCCCTGAGGGGTTTCCAACAGAATGGTATAAGAAAGACACGGGAAGTGGATGGGGGGGTTTAGGCTAGGGGGTTTGTTTGCGGCGGCTGATGCAAAAGTTCTTTGCCCCCTTTCCCTTTTTAGGGGGGTGTTCACAATAGCCCCAAAACCCGGGAAAGGCCCCCGCCCAGTGCGGCTCCTATAGGCCAATTCCTTGCTTAATTTGGATGCAAAGATCTTGGCCAGGTTTTTGGGGATGCGACTGAACAGGGTGTATGTCATTAGTTGGGCAGACCAGACGGGTTTTTGCCGGGGGGAAAAAAGCTGATATAAACCTGAGGCGCCCTTTTTCAACTTTCAAATCACTCACACAAATGCGGGGTGGGTGTCGGCCTTAGATAATGAAAAGGCTTTTACTCGGTGAGTGGAGATTTATGTGGATACTGCTGTTACGGTGGGATTCCCTCCCGTTTTATCAAATGGTGGTCTATTATATTCAAGCCCCAGGCGAGGTCGAGTAAAGGGTGTTTTCTCCCCTTTCCACTCGAAAGAGGCAAAAGGCAGGGAGCCCCCCTTCCCGTTTTCTTTCGCCCTTGTTATGGAACCACTTCAATTATGATTTCTGGGGCATGCCCAAAATTGGGGGTGGGCCGTTGCGGGTATTGGGGAAAAAAGTTACATTTTTGAGATACTGTGGTGACTTGGGGGATCCCGGGGGGGGCCCCTTTGGAGTGTCATTAGGGTAGTGAAAGTGTTTGGGGGTTACTCTGGCCCCGCGGAGTTTGGGGGAAATCACACTGTTTTTTGTTGGTGATTTGACCCGAGGTCGGTAAAAACCCCCCTCTCTACCTTCAAATTGTCACACATTTAAAAACGGAAAAGTCATACTAACAATCACTAAATTTACTGAGCAAACTCCAGCCTGTGGGGCGACAATAGGCAGAGGGGTTGAAGAATGGGGGAACCTTCCTTGTCCCCTTTTTGGGAGAGGAAATAAAAAAAATGGGGGCTATTACCCAAAACTCCTTATCTGTACCGAGCAGTCCGGGGGAAATTCCCAAAAAACATTTACGCTGTTAGACAAAATTTTCTCTTTCTATGGGGGGTGTTTCCCCGCGTTAATGGGCACACTTAAAGCCCGTATGACAGAGGTGGATTCATTTCGGACCTGTATGTTTCATGTAGCGATTCAGTTAGCCATGTCTAAAATGGTTTTCGGGTAATAAGTTTTACCCCTCTGTATACTGGAGGGGCCTTGATAGGATATTAGGGGATTGCCAATTACCTTATAGGGAGGGAAAAATTTTTTCCCCGGGTCATTTCACTCCACGATGAGTGCGCAGTTCTGTGGAGAAATTTATTCACCCCTTTTTGGGCCATAGTGGAGGGATATGCCCGGTCCCCAGTTTCCCCCTTTTTTGGGGGAATAGGAAATTTCCGAATCATGGAGCTCCCAATTATGGATTTTGGGCTGCCCGGGGGTGAAATACCTTACGCAGTTTAATAAGAATGGCACATTTGTGACGTTCAATGAACCCCAGTTGCTTTTTAAACCCTTTCCAAAAGGATCCTTCTTTCTTTAAACTTACAGCTCCAGCACGCGAGTGCTACACAATTTGGACTGATTGGAGTCCTTCTCAACTATGGGTCCCTGGAGGCAATCGTAAGACGTGTGGTCCTTAGGAAACCGTTTCTTCTATATATAAGGCCATCTGGGATGCCAAGTTTCCCCCCTCAAGGGTCTCCTTTGAGAGATGGCAGAGGGATGTCCCACCCAAATACCAAATGATGCGCTCTCTAAAATTAAAGACCTCCTGGCCGTCTATCGTATTGAGTGCCGGGAGATCAACTAATTCAAGTCAATTGGCTTCATAGAGTATACCTCACACCGGTCCGACTTCTATCAAATGCGTTGTTTGCCCTCAGCACCCTGTTCAAGGTGTGGTGCGGAGAGGGGACGCTGCTTCACATGGTGTGGGACTGTCCGGTGCTGCAGCACTACTGGCAAGAGATCCAGGGTTTCTGAATGGGAAGTTGGGCTTTCCTAATGTGGTGTCCCCCTGAGAGTAGTCTTTTGGGGGAAATTTTAGAAGGTTAGGCTATTTCAAAACGGGGGTATTTGAGGGCGTAAAAACGCCCCCAATTACGCCGTGTGACGGGGGCGGGGGGGGTGAGCAGGGGGCCGGGACTTCGCCCCCCATAACTTTAATTGCCCGCGGCGCGTTACCCGTGGTAATTCACATGTCAATTATCCCCCGCCCGGTGGCTTGTGAGAGGGGGGGGAGAGAAATCCATAGTTTCTATGGAGCTGTGGATTCCCGAAATGAAGGGGCCTTTTTTCAGCCCGAAAATTTGCCCTTCAGCGCGTAATTCGGACAAAATAGGCCCAAAACTTAGCCGTGTGAACAGAGCTTTAATCCCGAGTAAAATGGACCGCACCCTCTCTTACTTCTGCTTTTCATGCAGGAAAAAAATCCTTTTGAACTGGGCCGCCCAAGGCCCCTCTTTAGAGCAGGGAAACAACTGGTTTAAATGCTGAACTCCCTCGATATAAAACCACATATCCCGCTAAGGGTACCCAAAGCTTTTCTCACAGTTTGGAGTAACTGGACTGGGGCTAGGGGTGTGAATGGCAATTGGGAAAAGGATGTAGAACAGAGACTGACAAGCGGGTGATGATCAAATGTTGAGAGAGGTGAGTGTGGGGGAACAAATAACAAAATTTTGAGATTATATGAGGAAATTCTAGTAAGATTTAATAGTCTCCTTTCTTTCTGAATAAGACTCGACCCAATTGTATTGTAATGATCAAACCACTGTAACCGATTTTTTGGGTTCTCCTGTGGATTACCCTCAAAATGTCATATTTACTCATTTATATTTTCTTGGATGAAAGACTGTTATGCTTCTGTGAAGTTTGTGGAATGTTTCTGTTTTTTATTACTCTTTGAAAAACCCAAAAAAAAACTTAAGAAAAAAAAAGAGTTAGCTGTTTTGGCTCTGGGCCCCAGACACTTAAAATGGTCGAGCACATTGTTTCACTTGTTTTTTTGGCTCTTATACGAGCGTATAGCAGTCTGCAGCGCTTCTAATTACATCCACTCCCCGTACTGGACGAAAGAGTGTGTGTCACCCAATTGGCTAAACCAACAGGGGCTTTTTGCGATGTATGAAATTTTTCCTAGAAACTGGAGTAAATCATTAAACAAAAACCAACTTAAGAAAAGGCATAAATGGCCCCCAAACCCCCAGTCAGACCCGTTGCCCCCATCATTTCCCACCCAAACAAGACTGGTGTGGGAAGGTGCAGCTCCATCTGGGCAGTCAGGTTGCCAAGGCAACTATTTGACAGCCAAAATTTCTAGTAATTAGAATAGGACCTGAACCGTCTGGGTATCGTATGGTCACCTGTGTAACCCAGCAGCTGCACATGGGGTAGCATCTCTCCATGCCCAGGTAACATCGGGGGAGGAGTTTAAGGTGCCACTTGTAAGGGCAGAAATTAAGGAGCCATAAGGGAACCCCTAGCTTTGGGTGCAAAAACTTTTGACCTTAAACAGTCAAAAATTTACCCCTGCGGGTTTTGTCTGGATGTTTTTTAATAGACCCAAAAAGCCCATGCAATGTTCAGTACCCGCATATAACGCACGACAGTAAGTGCCTAAGAGAAGACACAGACAGATGGCATCAAAAAAAACTGAAGGAGCTGGTTTTCTGCAAAGCACCCTGCCTGGGAAATTTGGGAACCCCAAAACCCCCAAAATAACCAGAAACAGACATACACTTTCCTGTGTCGGTGACAAAGACAAATGATGCACATCTGCTCTGTAACAGGAGGGCAAAGCTGGCACCTGCCACCTGCACCAATTCAACTGCCCTCCGATTCCAGCAGGGAAACACTTCTCACCGTTCATCTGCTGGACTACAAGAAAATGGCCGCCACCACCGTCCATTGCTGAAGACACATTGTTCTGTGTAATCTCTACGGACCTTCAACCCTGGACAGTCTGGAAGCCGGTGACGTCATCCACAACTCTCCTACAACGCTATTGGCTGAAAACGGACTACAGGCTAACACTGCGACCAATCAGCAGCGAGGGGCGTGTTCTGCAGTGCTTTCTCGTGGAACGCAAACCCTGGGTGTAGGGTAGAGCGGCTTCCGGGGGGCGGAGTCAGGAGCAGCGCGTGCTGGTGGCAGGTGTATTTACTATGTAGGGTTGGCAGCATTTATTATTGAGGGTCTTTGGTTCTTACTGACTCTTTTAGGGGGGTCCTGGTATATTATAGAGAGATATGTATATGACATATGTACGGTGCTTTCCCCAACAACAGATATGCAGTGATACAGCGTCCAGATACCAGGGCGCACATTGTTATGCTGCACATGGTGTAAAGATTGTGCAGCAGCTAATCAGGACTGTGTTACCCAGAGATGGATGAGGATTTATTAGGCAGCGTGCACATGGCAATTTTAAAATACTGCTCCGATTCTATAACGGAATGCGTAGTATTTTACTACCGGTTTTCGGTGCGGAGTTTGCAGATGGTTTTCGGATTCAGCCGACCCATTGACTTTGAACAGCACATTTTCCACGTTTTTGACACAGTTTTCAGATTCCAAATCCGACCTCAGAAAATCTGAGCTGTGATGCCTACAGCTCGGATTTTCTATTGAGGTCTATGGGGATAGATTTCCAGTCAAATCTGAAAACCGTGTCAAAATCCGACTGAAAACCCTGCTGGGAAGACATAACCTTAGGGGATGTGCACACAGCAATTTTCGGTCCAAAAGACGGATTGAAAAATGCTGCGTAAAACATCCAACACGTACCCAGAGTAGTGTTAAATAGGGCGTCTGCTGCGTCAAACGGATCAAGAAACAACATGACAATTCTTTGATAGAATCCGAAAGACGCATGTAAAACGCACGAACGATCACTTGTCTGATCGCCGATGCATGTTTTACATTGAAAGCAATGTAAATGACACTGCTCATTGTTAGATACGTGTTTGGGTCCGAAACACATATCCAAACACGTGTCTAAGAAACGCAGTGTGAACATCCCCTTAGGGCTTGTCCCCACGGCAAGGGTTATTTGGACGGTTTTACAGATGGTTTTCGGTTTTGTAAACCGTCTGTCAAACTTTACAATGGACCTCTATGGAAAACCACTGCACAGATTTTCCGCTGGACGGATTTTTTGGACCACCGGCGGTCCAAAAGATATTGAACATGTTCATTCTTCCGCCCGGTTTCCAGGAGCAATATGAACATTTCTATACTGAGGGGGAGGGCTTTTCTCAGCAAACAGCGGAAAAAAGCCGCCCCCTGCGCCGTGTGCACGGCGCGAAAACAGTGCAAATACTGGTTGGATAATGTATGGGTATTTCCCTTCTGCCGTGGGGCGGCCTTAGGCTATGTTCCACAGCTTTTTTTGGGACGTTTTTTAAGCCCCGGAATTTCGGGGCTGTACTGCGCGAATTACACTGAAAAAAACCCCCAGTATTACAGTAATTTCCCACTTTCTTTTTGAGGACATTAAATTATTCACAGCGTATATGTTCCGTGAATAATGAATGTCTATGGGGCCCGTTCCTGCCCCGCCCCCGTCCACACGGCGTAATTGTGGGGCGAAATACAGCAATTAAGCCGTGTGAACCTAGCCTTAGAGTGACACTTTGAACAGCTACTTAATCCCTCTCTGTACAGGCACATTATACATTTTTATATTTACATGCGGGTTTGAACACTACGGTTTTTCCCCGCTTGTTTTCTAAAAATTTTTTTTTCATTTTTTTTTAACCAAAATGTTTTTTTTTAAAAAAGTTATGATTTGGGGCCGTTTTATTTTTAAAAATATATATTTATTTTTTTAAAAAATTTATATTTTTTTTACATATTATGCCCCCCCCCATAAGGTCAGAGAAGGGGGAATGTTTACTTAACTGTTTTTTTGATGAATTTCTCAGTAGTTGATAGGGTCTTAAAACATCCAGGGCCCTAAGTGTTACGTAGTGCTCCGTAGGGCTCAGTTCACACAGCATTTTAAAGAAATATCTTGAACGCGGTATTTTTGGGTAAAAAAAAAAAGTATTTCCCGCCTAATTTTTGGTGTTTCCGTTGTATGTCCATCACCTCAGCAGTCACGGCAAGTGCAAGTGATTGCTGAAAAATTAGCTTTTTTTCAAAAACCCCTAATTTCGGTTGAAACCGAGTTCCATACATAATAAAAAAGCCCCCTCCTGAGGTTTTCCCACTATTGACATAAAATCAGAATAAATTTTCCCCGTTTTGGTCAATTAGGAACCAAAATTATTATATTTGTAAAATGCCAAAAAAATTGAGGAGAGAATTTTTTAAGGCATTTTAATTATTTTTCTGAAAGTCGAAGTTTCCTACATTTCATTGTATTTGTAGCTTTGCCCTTAAACTGTAGGACTTGGGTAAAAACTTTTTTGGATACCTTCCCCAAAAGCTTTCACAATGGTTGGTAGGAAATTTTGCCCATTCCCTCCGGTAAAAATGGTGAAAAAAGCCTTGTTTGTAGGTAGTCTTTGCTCACACCGTCTTTTCAGTTTTTGCCCAAAATTTTTTAAATAGGATTGAGATCAGGGCTTGGTGATTCCCACCCCAAAAACATTGATTTGGTTCTCCTTAAAAGAAAACTTTGTAAATTTTGGCAGTAGCTTGGGTCTTTCCATTTGAAAGCCCCTTTTTCCGCCCAAGTTTAACTTTGGCTGATGTCTTGGAGTTGTTCGTTTTCCCAATAATCTTTCCTCGTGTGCCAATTTTTTGTAAAGGCATCAGCCCTTCCCCTGCAGTAAAACAACCCCACAACAAATTTTTCCCCTTTTTCCCCAAACTTAACAATGGTCAAAAGGTCAAACTTTAAATTTTTATTTCCCCGTCCCCAAAGGGAAATTTCTCCAAAAATGTAGGCTTTGTTCTGTGTATTTGCAAACATTTTGGTTTTTTTGGTTTCTTTTGGGTAATGGCTTCTTCCGGGGCAAGTGGCCTTTCACCCCATTTTTGATAAGTATCTTTTCACTTTGGGAAATATGACACAATCTTACCAGCTTCCGCCAGCATCTTCACAAGGTCTTTTGCTTTTGTTCTTGGGTTGATATGCACATGTTGGAATAAAGCATGTTCATTTCTAAGACACAGAACCCATCTCCTTCCTGAGCCGTATGATGACTGCACATTCCCATCTTGTTTGTACAGATGAATGAGGCACCTTCAGGTTTATGGAAATTGCAACCAAGGATGAACCAGACTTGTGCAAGTCCACAATTCTCTTCCTGATATCTTGGTCAATTTCTTTTGACTTTCCCATGATGTTACACACAGAAGCAGTGTGTGACCAGCGCTAATTTTTTTCAGGCTGAAATATAATTTTTAAAAAACATCCATGGCTGTCTCTAACTCAGATGCTGCCATTAAACCTATCAGACGCTTCCAAAGACATGACATCATCATATGGGCTGTCCCAAATAGTTTAAAGGCAGAGTAATTCTTTTGTACCGTACAGTATATACTCGAGTATAAGCCAACCCGAGTATAAGCTGAGGCACCAACTTTTGCCACAAAAACCGGGAAAGCTTATTGACTCGAGTATAAGCCTAGGATGGAAAATGCAGCGACTACTGGTGAATATTAAAAATAAAAAATAAATACCAATAAAATTACATAGGCAGTTTAATGTCTCCCATAGGCAGGTATAGGCAGTTTAATGTCTCCCATAGGCAGGTATAGGCAGTTTAATGTCCCCCATAGGCAGTTTAATGTACCCCATAGGCAGATATAGGCTGGTATAGGCAGTTTAATGTCCCCCATAGGCAGATATAGGCTTGTATATTCAGTTTAATGTCCCCCATAGGTAGGTTATAGGCATGTATAGGCAGTTTAATGTCCCCCATAGGCAGGTTATAGGCATGTATAGGCAGTTTAATGTCCCCCATAGGCTGGTATAGGCAGCTATATGTCCCCATAGGCAGTTAATTGCCCCCATAGGCAGGTTATAGGCAGGTATAGGTCCCCCTAGGCAGGTATAGGTCCCCCTAGGCAGGTATAGGTCCTCATAGGCAGGGTATAGGCAGGTATAGGTCCCCCTAGGCAGGTATAGGCAGGGCATAGGCAGGTATAGGTCCCCCTAGGCAGGCTATAGGCAGGTATAAGTCCCCCTAGGCAGGGTATAGGCAGGGTATAGGCAAGTATAGGTTCCCCTAGGCAGGCTATAGGCAGGTATAGGTATGGTTTTAAAACAAAAAACAACCACTTACTTCAATCCCCCGCTGCTCCATCTCCCGGGCGCTCTCCTCCATCTTCTCGGCACAGGCGGGTGATGTCATCAGGCCGCGCACGCAGCGTGATGACACACGCTGCCTGTGCCGGAAACTCTGGACAGCCGCGAGTCTGCGGCCGCCCGGAGTCCACTGCGGAGCACGGAGCGCTCGCTCTCTGCTCCGCAGTTGTAGCTCTTCACCTGCATGCGCTCAGGAGGAGTCGCATACAGATGAGATCGCTGACAGCGCCTGGGCCACCGCGGTGCCCGGACGTGGTCATGTACTCAACATTCAGTTATATGCGCTCCCTGAGGAGTCGCATATAGCTGAAGCGTCGCTGTCGGCACTCAGGCCATCACAGCGCCCCAGTGCCGACACTGACTTGAGTATAAGCCGAGTTTTTCAGCACATTTTTTGTGCTGAAGAACTCGGCTTATACTCGAGTATATACGATATGTAAATTTCTGACTTTGTAGAAAGTAATAAAAAAATCCCTTAAAAAATTCTCTCATTATTCTGGCATTTGGCAAATATAAATAGTTTTGGTTCCTAATTGACCTAAAACGGGGAAGGTTTATTCTGATTTCATGTCAGATAGTGAGAAAAACATGCAGATGGGTCTTTTTACACTCACCGGCCACTTTATTAGGTACACCTGTCCAAACTGCTCGTTAACACTTAATTTTTAATCAGCCAATCACATTGGCGGCAACTCAGTGCATTTAGGCATGTAGACATGGTCAAGACAATCTCCTGCAGTTCAAACCGAGCATCAGTATGGGGAAGAAAGGTGATTTGAGTGCCTTTGAACGTGGCATGGTTGTTGGTGCCAGAGGGCTGGTCTGAGTATTTCAGAAACTGCTGATCTCCTGCGATTTTCACCCCACAACCATCTCTAGGGTTTACAGAGAATGGTCCGAAAAAGAAAAAACATCCAGTGAGCGGCAGTCCTGTGGGCGGAAATGCCTTGTTGATGCCAGAGGTCAAAGGAGAATGGGCAGACTGGTTCGAGCTGATAGAAAGGCAACAGTGACTCAAATAGCCACCCGTTACAACCAAGGTAGGCAGAAGAGCATCTCTGAACGCACAGTAACGGCGAACTTTGAGGCAGATGGGCTACAGCAGCAGAAGACTACACCGGGTGCCACTCCTTTCAGCTAAGAACAGGAAACTGAGGCTCCAATTTGCCCCCAAACTCATCGAAATTGGACAGTAGAAGATTGGAAAACGTTGCCTGGTCTGATGAGTCTCGATTTCTGCTGGGACATTCGGATGGTAGGGTCAGAATTTGGCGCAACAACATGAAAGCATGGATCCATCCTGCCTTGTATCAACGGTTCAGGCTGGTGGTGGTGGTGTCATGGTGTGGGGAATATTTTCTTGGCACTCTTTGGGCCCCTTGGTACCAATTGAGCATCGTTGCAACACTTTGTTGAATCTATGCCATGAAGAATTGAGGCAGTTCTGAAGGCAAAAGGGGGTCCAACCCGTTACTAGCATGGTGTACCTAATAAAGTGGCCAGTGAGTGTATATAGTGTATGGAAACTTCTGGTTTCAAATATATATACACACACAGTACTGTGCAAAACTGTTGGGCAGGTGTGGGGGAAAAAAAAGGCTGCAAAGTAGAATGCCTTCAAAAATAGAAGTGTTAACAGTATATTTTTGTCAATTAACAATGTACAACATAAATGAAGAATAGAGAAATCAAATAATATTTGGTGTGAAACCATTTTACTTTATTGCTATAGCCCCTTCCCTCTGGCACATATTAACCACTGCTATAGACCTCCCCTCTGTCACATATAGACTGCTGTAGCCCAATCCTCTGTCACATATAGACTCAGGGGTGTAACTAGAGAAGCCAGGGCCTCATAGCAAACTTTTGGATGGGGCCCATCTCCCCACAAACATTTACCGGGACTTCTTTTAAGTCATGCAGTTACTAGATAGTACAAGGAGCGATTACCTCACCATAGATATCACCATCATACTGATGCCAAGCAAATCCCACTATACCCAGACCAATATAAGCAATAACACTACTACACAGGCCCGCCATTACGGGGGTACAGCCACTACTGGTGTATCGGGCCCGGCCAGTCTGTGAAGCAATGGGGGGCCCGCCGCCACCGGCAGGTACCGCCCCCTTGCTTCATGTTAATAGTACAGAGAACAGGCCTAATGCCTGTTCTCTGTACCATGATGAGTGTGGCGCCGGCACCTTTGGATATGTCTGGGGCCCGGCGCTACTGAGGGGGGGCCCGCGCTGCGAGTCTGGTCACAGCTGCGCTTGCACGCACTCCTCCTGCGCGCTGTGACCGGAGCAGCTGGGCCCGCCTCTTTCTCTGCCTCTCAGGAGGGCCCGCGCTCTGTACTTACAGCTACAGCAGCGTCTGTCACCTCCTTTCTGTTCTCCAGGTCTCCTGTGGGGAGTCAGCCCCGCCCCTCTCTCTGCCTGTGGGCGGTGTCTTTCAAGTGACTCCTGCCGGCAGAGGTAGGAGTGGCCGACTGCGCTCAAGCTAGGACGCTGAGAACACGATGAGGTGCAGACTCTGCTGCAGCTTGTATGGAAAGAAGCGCAGGCCCCCCTCCACACTTGGAGGTAACGTGGGGCCCCAGTGAAGCCCCCTCCAGCCCCAGCGACCCCCCCCTGAGGCTGGTAGGGGTCTGTGTGTGACATGGGGGAGCGGGGACTGTGTGTGTGACATGGGGAGCGGGACTGTGTGTGTGACATGGGGAGCGTGGACTGTGTTTGTGACATGGGGAGTGGGGACTGTGTGTGTGACAATGGGGAGAGGGGACTGTGAGTGTGTTTACATGGGAGAGGAGGGACTTGTGTGTGTGTGGTGACATGGAGGGAGCGGGGGCACTTGTGTGGTGTGACATGGGGAGAGGGACTGTGGTGTGTGTGACGATGGGGAGCGGGACTGTGGAGTGTGTGAGATATGGGGAGCGGGGACAGTGTGTGTGTGTGTGACATGGGAGCGGACTGTGTGTGTGTAGGTGTGACATGGGGTAGCGGGGACGGTGTGTGTGTGGTGCACATGTGGAGCGGGGAACTGTGTGTGTGTTGTGTGTGACATGGGACGGGGACTGTGTGTGTGTGTGTGACAACGCACATGGGAGCGGGACGTGGTTGTGTGTGTGTTGACATGGGGGAGCGGGACGTGTGTTTGTGTGTGTGAACCAAGGGAGCGGTGACTGGTGTGTGTGTGTGACAGCTGGGGAGGGGACAGTGTGTGTGTGTGTGACATGGAGCGGGGACTGTGTGTGAGTGTGTGTGACATGGGGAAGCTGATGACTGTGTGTACAGGGGAGCGGGGACTGTTGTGTGTGTGACATGGGGAGCGGGGACTGTGTGTGACATGGTGAGCGGGGACTGTGTGTGTGTGACATGTGGAGCGGGGACTGTGTGTGACATGGGAAGCGGGGACTGTGTGTGACATGGGGAGCGGGGACTGTGTGTGTGTGTGACATGGGGAGCGGGGACTGTGTGTGTGTGTGACATGGGGAGCGGGGACTGTGTGTGTGTGTGTGTGACATGGGGAGCGGGGACTGTGTGTGTGTGTGTGACATGGGGAGCGGGGACTGTGTGTGTGTGTGACACTGGGGGGGGGGCGATGGGGGTTGATGTGGGGGCGGGGAGATGGGGTTGGCAGAGGGCGGGGTTGATTTGGGGGGGGGGGCCCAGGTGCTTCACCTGTATGGGGCCCTGCTACTACATATGGACTGGATTATACTGCCAGAACAAGACCACAAATTACCACCACATAGTGACTTAATAATACCCCTACACTATTACTAATCAATTTAGAAAGACTAATATTGCCACCATATAGTGGTATATACCTGTGAAGAAAATTGACTCAATATGAGTCCTCTCTCCAACCTCATCTAGTCAGATCTCACAGAGAGCCCCAGGAAAGCTCAATTTACATGGTAATCAGCACAGCCAAGACCCATTGTAAATTCTCCTCCATAGGATGTTCGCATCGAGCAGACATGAGGAATTACCTCCAAAAGAACCCTCATTTCCATAATTAGCCCCCAGACCATATGCAGCCTCAAACTTCCAAGCTTCAAAGACTTAAATTATCCAACCTAGCCGGGTCGTCTCCGATATTTCATATAGATTTTGTAGGCGATCCAACCATGAACTGGTCATGGCGAGTTCCGAAATCCAAAAATATGGAACTCCCCGCCCACATAGCCACCCACTCTCGGGTTTCTGGGGAGCCTGGGGAAAGAGATATCCAGAAATGGACCCGGGATTCCAATAAGATAGGGATAATCTGGTACCGAGTCGTCGGGTAGTCCAGCCGGTTCTGATGGTGCCACTGAACGTTCTGTGCTAATGCCCCGTCCGCGTTTTGTCCCCATTTTTGTGTTTTGTATCAGAAACTGGCCATGACCTGGAGTGGGAGGAGTTTCATAGACCGTCCCCATGAGTGTGGTGAGGGTGGTAGGGGGACTAGCCACGTGGGCTGTCCCCTCACAGATATAAGCATAGCCCTAGGGTTGCTCCACGGTTGATCCCAGGAGGGTTGGTACCTAATAGCATTTCCCCAGAGCATCCAAACGCAGAAGCATGCCAGCATAAGCCCCCCCATGTGAGCCCAGACCAAGCCAAACCAAAAGGTAACCCGACACAATAAACTGCCTTTTTGTCTGTAAACCCATGCTTGGTAATGTGCACACCTCGTGAACTCCTTACCTGTATATTATTATCCTTTTGTATATTACCTGTCTAGTGTGCCCTCATAAGGCTAATTAAATACTATAAACTTAATCTGAGTTTAGTCTGATCTTGATCAACGGCCTCACACGCCAGTAACTCTGTCTATAATATATAGCTACCTCAGTGTTGGTCCTGGCCCAGTTTATAAGTTCGGTTAACGGACGTCTTAATAACCAAACGATGAGAAATGTGGCAGCTTGTTTGTCTTCGCCTTGGAACCTGTGTGGACAGGGTCAACAGTGGAACCAGTATTCTGGCTGACCTTGTGCACCCCTAGAGGGCAAGCACAACGTCACGATACAGCACCCCAAGTCCAGCAAGGCGTCGACCCAGGAGTGGGCGTCGAGGACTAGGTCTTTTCCTGACATATTGGGGCAGAGACGTGGGATCAAGACAATAGTGAGTGGTGAGTGCGGGTCCTCCGCACCCCAGACAAAAAAGACTACCAGCAATCGGTTTTGCTGCTAGGAGTCTTAAGATTAACTCAGCTACCTAGACAAGTCAGCATTGCAAATACAGGTTTTTGGGGTGCATTCAGGTTGCAGTTTTTGTGTTAAGTAACCAGTTGTTGCGTTGCCAAGGATGGCTGACGTGGTGCAAGGGCAAAAGCTGTTAGGCCCGGAGGAAACAGTCGTAAGTTTAGCCAGAGGACCTACTGGCCCAGGCCAGGCTGTGGACTATGAAGGCGAGGAGATAGTCCAGCTCGGGCTCCTCAGGAGCCAGTCACAGGTGGTCAATGGGCGCAGTGGCAGCTCACCCTCATCCAATCTCCTGCAAGCTGCCCTGGCTAAGCTGAGACTGGAGACCTCGATACCTACAAAGGCCCTCCTAGCAAGCTGCAGAACGTCGCGACAGCGGCATACAGCGGAAGCTGCAGAACGTCACGAGCGGCTAGAGTTGCAGCAGGACCGTTGACCACCACATTAACAGGTGGCTACAGCTGGAAAAGGCCAAGTCCACAATGCCAGTCAAGAGCCTCCCTCAGTACCCAGGTCCCAAAGTTAAGGGCGGAGGACTTTCCTTTCCCATGCTGGATAAAGGTGGAGACCTAGACACCTTCATGCCTGGCATTCGAAAAAATTTGCCGCCTAGCACTTGTGCCTGAGGACCAGTGGGTCCGGTTTCAACTCCCTCGATCACAGAGGTAAAAGTCTGGAGATCTTCGGGGACCTGCCCCTAGCCCACCTGACCTACAGGGAAATCAAGCAGGCACTGATCCCGGCAGTACATATCTCACTCTGAGATGTACAGGAAGAAGGCCCGGATTTGCAGCGGGGTCCTACGGACAGCTGGCCGACCACATGCGGCCCTCCAGAGAGCAGTGGACCCGAGCTAAACATCAAACCACGTCCCTAGCAGATGAAGGAGCTCATCGCCACAGAGCAGTTTTTGTGTGGAACTGCCCAAAGGACCGCCAGCAGCACCTTCGTGACCATAAACCGGAGGGGGCCTCCGCCACAGCAAACCTCGCGATGAGTAATGCCCAACAAACGGGCACTCGGACCAGGGAAGCAACACCAGCTGGAGAGGGGGTAAGATGCCCCGCAGGGGCCAGTTTGTCCCCTACCCAAATCCCAGGGGGCCCCCACCATGCTCCCCATCCGTTGCGGACTCCGGACTCTGTCACCTTTGCAAACAGCCCGGCCATTCAAGGCAGCATCGTCCCCAGGGCCAGAAAGGCCCGTCCCATGTCCCCCTTTCCAGGCCCCCCCAATGTTTTTGTGGGTGGGTGGGGGTGGGGGAAGGCCCCTTGATAACTACCAGCCAGTCCACCGTAGGCCGTCTGTGCCATGGGACCTTTGGACACCGCGCGGAGATGACTGTGTGGGCGGCCTGAGCTGGTGTCCCCAAATGGACATGACACCCGGAAAGACCTGCGCTGTCTCCGAATTGGAGGCTTTGTTGCCGTGCTGTCCAGTTGCCAGGGTCTATTTGGACTGGGTGCCGACAGGGTATGCTTGGAGGTTGGGTGTATCCGGCAAAACATTCCGCTAGTATTTTGGTAGGTACAGACTCGGGGCGGCTGGTAGCTTCCTTTTGAAGGCCCCGAAGCACAAAGGTCCTGCTCCCTCCCAAATTGTGATGTGTCATCCAACCATTTAAGATATTGTGGGATCGAAAATTTTAACATGCATACTGAGGGGAGTATGGGGGTGGGTGATATGGTGTTCCTCTCCATCCTGTGGAGAGAGATAAGATCACAAGGTTGCAATAGGGCAGCAGGAGGATGGTGTCCGCAACCTGCTAGGATTGTTTATCCGTGGGTGTGGATCACTGTCCCAGTGTCCCTATTCAAAAACAGTGGAATTTTCCCGCCAATAGTGTTGCCAGAATCGGGCACTCCCACACCATGAGAATCAAAGTTCCTCTCTCTGCTCTGCCCCACACCGGGAGCAAGCCGTGGAGGAACAGCAATGCAATCTGTATAATCCTATCTGGTGTAAGATAAACCCTATGGAGCCACTTAATTGGATCAGTTGATGCCTGGCACTCAAAAAACTGAGAAGACGCCAAGAGTCCTCACTCAGAAGGAGTTCGCATCATTGTGGTAAGACTGGGACATCTCTCTGCCACCTTTCGAAGAGACCGCCAGAGGAGTACCTGAACGACCATAACATCTTTGTAGATGGAGAGAACACTGGCTTTCTTAAGGGTAACCCGTCTTCAAAATGTCCCCTCTAAGTATCCGTATTCAAGCGGACTACAATCCCCCCAAACTGCGCCACACACGCAGCCTTAACTGTAGGTTATTCGAAAAAAGATCCCTAGGAAGGTCAAACTGTAGCTGCATCTCTGCAAATGTCGAGATACCCATCTTTATACAATCTGCGGTAAGGTATTTCACTCCTCGGGCAGCCCAGAACCATAGTCCTGGCAGCTCTACTAGTTCTGGCAGTTTCCTGTTACACCACAAAAGGGAACAAACCTGGGAACCAGGCACTGTCCTCGCAACTATGTCCGTAAGGGTGAATAAATTCTCCACAAACACGAAACACAGCTGCACTCATCATGTGGTGTATAAAAATGTACGGAAGCAATTTCCTCTCTATAAGCAGATTGGCAAGTCCCTCAAGTGAGCCTATCAAGGTCTGCCTCTAGCAACCACAGATGTGGTCCATTCGTATTACCCCGAGACCGTTTTGAGTATATATGTTTCCACCTGATGGCTACATAAATAGACATACAGGTCAGGAAATGCAAGCCACCTTGGTCATGTGGGCTTTAAGTGTAGCCCAGGCTCAGACGAGGAGTGGCGCCTCCCATAGAAAGAGAAAAACATTTTGTCTAACAGCTTTAAATGCGACTTTGGAAACAACCCCGGGCCGCCCTGAATAATACTAAGATGCTTGTTAATATTACCATTTTATCTACGTTCACCATGACGACTGCCTTCCAATAAGGGACAGAGGGAGTTGGCCCATGACTTCAGCCTAAACTCCACCTGTCCCTCACCACTATGGCTGGAGTTATAGCGCACACCAAAATTAGAAATTTTTTTATGTATAATCACTCCAAGATATTTTAAATTGCGTGACAATTTTGAAAGTTGT
Source organism: Phyllomedusa bahiana (assembly GCA_025379985.1). Lineage (NCBI taxonomy): Eukaryota > Metazoa > Chordata > Amphibia > Anura > Hylidae > Phyllomedusa > Phyllomedusa bahiana. The sequence continues at coordinate 26,828 of JAODAL010007999.1, read as the reverse complement.
GTCGGAGCTAGGAGTGTTACCCAAGCCTCATTTCAAGTTCATTCTAGCTTAAACAGTATGGATTTCCCCCGAGTTTACCCCAAGGCCAGAGTAATTCCCAAATGTATTCACCTTTCCAGCAAGACATCCCAAAGAGGCCCTTGGACTCCTCCAAATACACAACAAGTCAACTGCATACAACACGTATAATTTTTTGCTATCAATTACCTGCAACCAACCATCCCTAATCCGTCATGCACAATTAATCATAATGAATAGTGGTTCCATAATAGGTGCGAAGAGCACGGTAGAGAGTGGGCACCCTCGTGCCTATGTGCCTCTTTCCATGTGGTAAATGGGGAGACAGCAATCCATTTACTCTGACCTCTTCCGCGCCGTGGTTGCAAATACGAATAGTCCTCATGCCATGTAATAAAACTAGACGGAATCCTCCCATCCGTACAACATATCCACAAAGAACCTCCACTCAACAGAGTCAAAAGTGCATTTTTCGTTGTCTAAGGCAGCTGATCACTCTACGTCCCCAGCATTAGTGAGGGTGACATGCAGGTTTGGTAAATAGCCGTCACAGAATAATGTCAGCAGTTTTCCCTGGCATAAATCTTGACTGGTCTGGTGCCACTAATGATAGAAATCACTCAATTTATCTCATAGCCAAACTTTCGCCATAATCTTTGTCATTCTAGTTAAAGCATGAATTGGCCCTATAAGAGCTGCACTGATCAGGGGGTCTGCCCTGGCTGTGGACTAATTGTGATCACTGCCTTCAAAGGAAGGTGGCAGTGGAGTCCTCTATAATCCCCCCCCCCGTTTATTTGCCGCCGCAAACAACCTCTCCACCTGACAACTCCATTGCTCTGTGTCTTGTTATACCATTCCGCTGAAACCCAATCAGGACCCTGCGTCTATGAGTCGCCAATTTCCCTATAAGTCCCTTGCTGATCTGCTTCTGCCGATATATCACTGCTAATTCCTCAGTCTCTTCACTGGATAGTACAGGTTATATCCACCGTGTCTATAAAGGGGCTATTTTTCCCTACGTGTAAGTTAATTTCGAGGCATAGAGTCCCCTATAATATAAAGCAAACTGCATCACAAATCTGCCCGGTTCCGACCAACCACTCCCCATCTACCCCCCCATCATCAACCACAACTAAGCCACGACTGGTCACCGTGGGTTTCCGCTCTGCCAAAAATGCCAATGCACTACCATTTTTAATCACCCTCCACAAAGATTGATTAGTTTTTTGCATGAGAAGTCGCTTCTGAGTGTAACTCTTCAGATTCGCGAATAGTCCCGCTGAGCCACTAATAGTGAGTCCCTTATATCTTGAGACGGGTCCTGCACAAAAGCCGTTTCCCTCTCCAAGACTTTTGCTTCAATTCCCCCTTCTCTTCTCCCTTAATTCAGCTCTGTGTTATGCAATAGCTCCAATTATGGCTCCCCTAAGCACAGCCTTCGAGGCCTCCCATTCCACCAGTGGGTTTACGGACCCTCATTTATATCTCCAGTATGTCACTACCTGCTCTCATCGGCATGCAGCAGTACTTTTGGCACCCTAGCCGTCCTGGGATTTAACCTCCATAACCTCTCCCGAGGCCCTCGATGTGAGGCTATTGTAATCATTTTTCAAAGGTGCATGATCCTGATATCCTACGAGGAAGGTATTCTGCATTCGATATCAGATGCAATAACTCCTTTGACACAAAGGCCAATCTAGTCGGTGAGAGAGAATATAAGAGGCCGTGTAAAACAAGAGAAATTGCCCATGCCCCGGGGATGTACCATCTCCATGCCTCGACATGCCATGTGTATCATCCCATTCCTTGAGGTTTCTATATGCGATAACTGTGGGGGGGGAAGACGGTCCAGGTCCCGATCTAACGGTGCGTAAAATCCATCCCCATGTAGGAGCAGCGTGTCCCCCTGATGAATATTGCGAGACTTTTGCCAACAGGGTGCATTCCAGGACCCCTTCAAAGGGAGCCGTAACTAAAATTACCACCTATAAGAAATTCAGAACCCCACCCCACAATTTTGCATGTAGAAAGAACATATCTCCCCGATGGATTCTATATGCATAGCTTGTAGATTGAATGGAGATAAGGACTTGCTATCAGAACCGAGACCCCCCGGGCTAATAATTAGAGGTACCCCGCGTGTATGCCATCCCCTATCCAAGCCTCTTCAGCGCTAGGATTATTTTGCCCTCTAAATGCGTTTCTTGAAATATAACAATAATAGGATTATGAGTTTTAACTAGTCAAAAACAATGCTCTTTCAATTGCAGTTACCCCCGATAACATTCAGGACACTATTTTTTTCAATCCGCCATCTGCAAATATGAGTGGACCCGAAAATACCACCAGACAGTTTACAGACCATAGACCGACACACACATCACTAACCATTCACACAGAACTTCGTCAACACCTACAAAAGCACCAGACCCAAACTTGGCCAACCCGGGCCTGAAATCAAGCCCCCCCCCAGCCCTGCTCAAAGCCACCCAACCTGCCCAGAGCCTACAACCCTATTATTACTCTAAACTGGATAAAAAACAGACTCATGTCGACAGTTAATGGAGTCCTTGGTGTAGAGCTGATACAGGTGCAACTTCTGTGCCAGCCCGTACCACCGCACATGACGGAGACTAATGTGCCTGTGTGAACGGTTCAATGGCACCCTTAAGCAGCATGCTTAATGAATGTTGGTCAACATACCCGACGTAGCGCTGACTGGAGCGGTACCTCCCACACCTACCTATTGCCCTACCGGGAAGATTCCCACAGCAGCCCATCAACGGTGTTCGCACCCTTCAAGCTTCTGAATGGTGACGTTAGCAGGGGGCCCCTTGGCTCAGTGTGAAGAAGGCCTGGGAAGGAGACTCTGGCAACCCCGGAGTGTAGGTCATTGAGTATTTCTTATGCGCTTCCGTTACAAAATGCAGGGCTGACACAGCTATTGTAATGAGAAATATGTGACGAGGCCCAGGGCCGACCAGAAGCAGTGGTACGACCCAGACAACGCTTGTGAGAGGACCTACAGGTTGGGTCCATAAAGGTGTTGGTTATCTGTCACCCGTAACCACAGGACACATGCTTCAGGCAGCCCCCTGTGAAGGCCCATAATCGTGCACCAGCAAACTCAACCAGTCACGGTACATTGGTCACCCTGGAACCACACCGGGTACGTGCGGGAAGCCCTTTCCACGTTAACATGATGAAGGCGCAAATCATTTAGCGTGAGGCATGTTGCCCTCCCCCTGGGTGCAACCTGCCCAAGGTAGGTGAGACTGAGACCTCGTCTGTGATATGCATGCCCCAGTCAGGGCAGGTGGATCCATAGCGGATGTGGAGATTTATTTGGACAGCTCCTGAAGGACCAACTGTCCCAGCTGTTGGCAAGCTCTCCACCCCTTTCCGGCAATTGTTCATCTAACATGCCTGGAAGGACGTAGTCAGCCTGACCCAATCACGTAGGACGACCGGGGATCACCCCCCCAATCTGGCCGTTCATCAATCATCGGGAATTCTCCCCCCGAGGTGCAGCAGCACATGCGTGAGGAGATTGACGAGAGATGCTGAAAAGCGGTGGGGTCATCCAGGCATCCAGACCAGTTCCTGGGTCCTCAGCGGCTGTAGTCCCTCGTCCCCTTGAGGTACCGGACCACACAGTTTCTGTTGAACAGACAGGGGCTCAACGATTTCACGGACAACCGATGCGAACCCAATTGCCACCATTCGATGACCGCTCGATCAGTTGGCCGGGCCAAGTACTGACCATCATGGATCTGAGCCGGGGATTTGGCGAGATTTCCCCTTGACTCCGTGAGGCAAGGGAACGCTCTGCCTTTTATCACCCATTCGGACTGTTACAGTCCACCCGTCATGCCGTGTGCGGCATTAAGAATGCCCCTGCCAACTGTTTTCAGCGTGATGTCAACACGCATGCTTAAGGACTCTTGAAGAGTATGCTGCTTGCGTACCTGGTATGACATAAGCCGTTTCAGTCCCCACCTGGGTGAGGAACACTGTCCCCTCCAGCACCGTACCAGTGCTCGGCAACAGAGTCACCCAGGCAGTGCTTTGACCATCAAGCCAGAAAAGTGCATCTGGATTAGTGAGGTCCACTACCCGGGGCACCTGGTAGGTGGGGGGCCAAGAAGCCAGAGCCCGGAAAAGTGGATGCCAGTCGCACCTTGGCCCAGTTTTGCCCCCATGAACCCAAAAAGGCAGGTGATGTCCTTCTTCGGGCACCGCTGGTACTATAGAGTTTTTGTTCCATTCACTATGAGTAGCCTGGCAAAGCCCCCCTGACAGACCTTACCAGGAAGAGGTTTCCCTCCGCATTCGAATGACGAAACGACTGACGAGACAGCCTTCCAAGCCCTCAGGCCGCCTAGTCCAGCTCCCCATTTTCTACAAGCCGCGGACTTTTCACTTCCGGCAAGTTGTATAATACAAACCGACGCCAGTGACTTTTGGCCTCGGCAGTGCTCAGCCAGAGGTGGACATCCCAATATGTGCCCGTAGGCCGGAAGTTCTGCCGAGGGAAGTGGCCTATTCCACCATGAGAAAGAATGCCTGCGCTGTGTGGGCCTGCAGCGACTCAGCCCTACCTATATGGGCGTCATTTCTTTGAGTGTGAAACGACCACAACCCTCTGAGCCGTTTACCCGCGGTCTCCCGAACCAATGGGAGGTTGCTTAACGCCTGGAGCCCTGTCATTTCCAACAGTACAACTTCGTCCATTCGCGGCACGGAAGCCGAGACCACGTCAACGCCGATGTTTGATCCGACAAGGGTAGGGGTCAGCTGGGCGCCTGTGTGAGCACCGAGTGAGGTGCTGCGTTTACCCTAGTCGCCTCAAAAGAGGGGAGTGTGAAGAAAATTGACTCAATATGAAGTCCTCGTCTCCACCTCATCTAATCAGATCTCACAGAAGGAAGCCCCAGTAAAGCCAATTTACATGGACAAATGCAGGGCACAGCCAAGACCCATTTGTAAATTCTCTTCATAGGATTTTCGCACAGCAGCACATGAAGGATACCTCAAAAGAACTCCTCATATCTAGGCTAACACTCAATCTGTGTCCATGGTGAGTTCAAATCATCAAAATAATGGAACTCCCCGTACCACCATAGCCACCACACTCGTTTTCGGGGCGCCAGGTGACTCGAGATATCTCAGACTGGACCCCGGGGAGACCAGACGATAGGGAAGTTCTGGTACCGAGTAGACGTCGGGCAGGTCCAGCCAGTTTTCTGATGTGTGCCATTGCCACCTGGCTCAGTTTCTTGTGCCAATTGCCGCCGCCGCGTTATGGTCCTTTTTGTTTGTATCAGAAACTGGCATGACCTGAGTGGGATTAGTATTCATTAGACCGACCCTGTCCCAGGGGAGTGTGGGGGTGTGTAGGTGGGGCTGCCACGGTGTTGCTGTCCCTCCCAGTGATATAAGCATGAGCCCAGGTAGGGCTACCACGGTTGATCCAGGATGGGGGGGGTACCTAAGAGCTTTCCAGGATCATCCATACGCAGAACCAGGCCACATAAGCCCCCATGTGAGCCCATCACCAAGCCAACACAAAGGAAACCGGACACATTTAACGCCTATTGTCTGTACCCATGCATGTATGTGCCCTCTGACTCATACCTGTAAATTATCTATCCTTTTATGTATAGTACCTTATCTAGTGTGCCCTCTAAGGCTAATTAATCTATAAACTTTAATCTGAGTTAAGTCTGTCTTGATCATTTCGCCTCACACGCCTAGTATCTCGGTCTATAATAAATAGCAACTCAGGGATGGATCCTGCCCTGTTATAAGTTTCGGTAACGGTAACCGTGTCTTATAACCAATCGAAACTGGTGGCAGCTTGTTTGTCTCCCAGGACCTGGTGTGTGACAGGGTCAACAGTGGAAACAGTATCTGGCTGACCTTTGCACGTTTACCCTATAGGCAGCACATGTCACGATACACCCCCAAGTCAGGCCGTTCGACCCAGGAGTGTGGCCGGCGGACAAGGCCTTTCCTGACAATCCCAGTAGGTTTACATAAGGGGGTTATATACCAGTGTACAACAGGAGCCCTACAGACTTTATATTACTACCTTCCATACATGACCATATAGTGGTAGACACATTGGTAACACATTCTTTGCAGACTGGGTTAGTATACCTCCATACAGTGACCATAAAGTTGTTAGACAACCAGTGTACACAGGCTCTGAAACAGTATATTTACCTCATACAGTGACCATAAGATAGTGGTAACACCAGTGTACACAGGCTCTGCAGACATTAAGTGTAGTTAAAATCGTTGTTGATTCACAGGTGACGTTTCTCTGACGAAGTGTCATTGACTTTCCCTTTGTTTCTGGCATTCAGTCCAGACCGCACATGATGACTTCTCCTGGCCACCACTCGTCTCCTGCAGATTTGGACACAAATATCTTAGAATCCTCACATTTCCACACCTCACTCCCTGCCCCCCCACCTCGTGTACAAACGTTCCAATAGGGGGCAGAGTGGGTACAGGCCAAAGTTTAGTGTAGGCCCAGTCTCCTGAAGGGAGGAACAGAGGATTCACCCCTTTGAGATTGTGTTACAGGTATGGCTGTACCCCTCGAATCAGTTACAGGTAACCCCCAATTAGATGGTAGGCTTCAAGGTAGGAAATATAGTCAGTACATGGGCCCCGGATAGGTAGAGTTGGTCCCTAGTAGGTAGTCAGTATGTTTAAGCAGGTAAGGCTACAGGTAGTGTAGATTGGTCCTCAGTTAGTCCAGTAGTTAGCAAGGCCCCTTTTAAGGTAGGCGAGCCTTCAGATGATGTAAGTAGGCTGCGTAGTGCGCCCAGGTAGCTAAGTATGGTGCCGAAGGGGGGCCACAGGTAGGCTTTAGGGGGTCCCCAGGTAGGTAAATGGGGCTAAAGGGGCCCAAATAGGAGGCAGAAAAGGTGGGGCTTTAGGGGGGGGCCCATTTAAAGGCGGGGTTTATTGGGAGGGGGGCCCCTTAGGTAGGCAGGCGGGGTTTGGTACATAAGGCCCATCGGGTGGGCCCGGTTTTAGGGGGGTATGGGCCCCCATAAAGTAACGGGCGGGGTTTTAGAGCTATGGGGCCCCCATATAGGTAACGGGTTTTTTAGGTAGAAAAAAAGGGCCCCCAAACAGGCAGGGCGGGGTTTTGGTAGGGTGAAAGCTTTTAAGGGGAAAGCAGGGTTTTAAAAAGGATAGGGGCCATATAAGAGGCAGGCGGGGTTAGGACTAGAGCCCCCCATATGGGTGGGTTTAGGATCTTAGGGGCCCCAAAACAGGTTGGCGGGGGGAAAACAGGCTTCCCCTAAAATTTTTATATAATCTTAACAGGGGAATGTGGAGTTTTTTCCCAAAGTGGGGCCTTCAGTTTAGAGGACCCTGGGTTTAAAAATTTCCTATCCCTCCACACAACACACAAAATCTAGTAGTAAAAAATTTTAAGCTTTTTCAATACAACATTAGCAATGCAGGGGGCCATTTGTATTTCAGGGTCAGATTAAATTTCACTTTTTTACAAGCAAAAGGGTTCTTTCTGTTAGGATACCAACTGGCGGGGGGGTGAGGGCAAAACTCTTAACGGGTGATCTGAGTCTTTCATTACATACAGTGCAGAGGGACACAGCACACTGAGGATGTGGTGTTACAGGATTTACAGTACACTGCTGCTAGTGTTATATCCAGCACAGACATAGCAGCCCAGAGAAAATCAGTGTACTCATGATGTTATCTTCCTGACTCCCCCTGCACAGTGGCTCTTCCAGCTCAGAAGCAGCACAACTGTTAACATAGTGATACATCAAGCTGTCGGGTGCCGACTTCAGAGCTATCTTTAAAGGGCCAGCCCTTTGTTTTGAAACTGAATTACAGGTGAAATGCTTGATTTTCCTAAGGAAGCATATCTAACCCCTTAAGGACCCAGCGTTTTTTTATTTGTTGACATGTTAAATTTTTCCCTCCTCGCCTTCCCAGAGCAATAACTTTTTTTATTCTTTTAACCTACATAGACATGTGAGGGCTTTTATTTTGCGGGACAAGATTAACTTTCTAATGGTGTTATTCACTGTACTATAGAATATACTGGTAAACCGCAAAAAAATTCCAAGTGGGACAAATGATGAAAAAAAAAGTATTTTCGCCATGTTTGCAGGTGTTTTGCTTTTACGGCGTTCAATCTTCGGTCAGTATAATGTGTTATCTGTATCAGTTTGTGTGACCAATAACTTTTTTGTACTAACACCAGCGGACGTCATGAGGGGCATTTTTTGCGGGCTGAAGCGTAACTTTTTAATCGCTAGCAGTTTTTGGAATTCATGTGCACTTTTTTGATTCAACTTTTATTCATTTTTTAAGTGACATAAAATGACCAAAAAACATAATTTTGGCGTTTGGAATTTTTTCTTCTTCTACGGTGTTCAACATACGGGATAAATGTTATATTTTGATCGGACTTTTTCGGACGCGGCGATACCACCTATGTGTAACTTTTTAATTATTTTATTGTTTTTGTTTGTAAAATGGGGAAAGGGGGCGATTTGAACTTTTCCATTTTTTTTTTGTACTTTAAAACTTTTTTTTTTTTTTTTACTTTAACATTGAGGCCACCTAGGTGGCGCGATTGTCAATACAGTCTAATGTATTGCATAGACAATGCATTAGACTGTACCAAGATGGCGGTTTACCCACTTCCTGTCTGCGGACGGAAGTGGGGCACACCAGGACATAGGAGTGACAGGAGCCTTCACAAGGCTCCCCGCTGCCATGTCCGGGATGTCGGATCGCTGCAGCTGCGCCGATCACCCTGAAGATTGGTGCGCATCCGATTTTCATTCACTCAAACGGCGTGGCCATCTTTGCCGCGGCATCTGAATGGTTACACAGCGCGGGTGGGCGGCGCTGCCCGTTCGCGCTGTAACGGCCAGGTATTGCCGGCGTGAAAATATGTGAGGGGGGCCGATTAAGTTAACCTGTACCATACATCCAGGGTCATTAAGGGGTTAAAGTGTTTGTAGTTTCGACTCCTGTTTCTTCATGTGTTTTCCCTCGAGGTGACAGGGACTCTTTAGGCCTAGCAGGCAAATCAGCAGAGCGGAGCGCCGGCAGCTAAGACCGGGCAGTCCTGCCTTTGATCGCTTGGGACAGAGGGCCCGGACCTTCAGAGGCAACATGCGCCGGGCCCCACAACTCTGCCCCGCCTGCAGTAAACGGTTATGTTCATTGCCGGCGGGCGCAGGAGCAGAACTACCGGGATAGCAGAAGCACTAACAGCTGCCATGGGGCCCGGGCTACGTCTGTTGCCCCATTAGCTACGCCCCTGTATAGACCGTTACTTTTGCACTCCCCTGTCACCCATAGATTAGCACTGTAGCCTACTCTGCAACATATAAACCGTTGCTGTAGCCCTCCCCTCTGTCACATATAATTTATTGCTGAACCCCCCTCATGTCACAAACACTACATATAAAGCCCCATCTGCATGTTTTTCTCACTATCTGACATGAAATCAGAATAAACCTTCCCTGTTTTAGGTCAATTAGGAACCAAAATTATTTTTATATAATAAAAAATAAGAAGAATTATTAAAGTATTTTTATTATTTCCAAAGCCCGAATAATAGACGTAGGGAATTTAAGCATTTTGGAACAGACCCCTATGATGTCATGTCTTTGGAAGCTTCTGGTTTATTGGCAACACCTGAGTTAATTAGAGACACAGCTGTGGATGTCTTTTAAAAATTATATTTCAGCCTGAAAAAAATGAGCGCTGATTGATCTGTAGAGAGAAAAAGAAAATAAGAGGTCTCACAGAATAGCGCTGCAAAGCAAATTTATTCCTTCAAAACAGAGTATGGTAAATGGTAGAATTAAAAAGTACATCTTGTCCCGCAAAAAACAAGCCTCATATGGCTATGTAGGTGAAAAAAAAACCAAAATAATATACCTCTTGGGAGGTGGGGAAATAGACGCAAACACAATATAACCAAAAATCGCTGTGTCAGAAATCGGTCAGTGGTAACACTATGTGGTTTCATAGGTTCGCAGCCACCACTGAGCTGTCCACCTAGCTCACTCCTGTCGTCTTACCTGCATGTGGGACAAATGCTACTTTGTTCCAGAGATATAACATCATTAATATGGTCATTGTAACATATTAATTAATAAGCAAACTGTCAGAACTTTCCTCTGATTCTCAATCACATCAGGGTAACTGACTTTAGTGCAAGTCGGCGAGGTAAGAGCAATGAAAAAAATACATGGCATTTTACAAGTCGGAAATGGTCCACCTGAAGAGTTAAAGGGGTTTTGCCAGGACGTGCCTTATCTGCTAAGACGCAATTGTAAACAAGCCACGGCTGAGGGTAGAGGGGGAGAGAGAGAGAACAGAGCCGTGAAAAAGGGATCGTGTGCAATGTTCACTCAAATAATCACACTGCAACTAGTGGATTCTGTATACAAAAGACAACATATTTCTACCCAGTGCCTTGAAAGCTTCTTCAGCTCCCTCTCATCAGATAAGAAGTGTTCTCTGCGCAAACCGGCCAGCAGCTCGTCAGGTCGTATCTAATAGAACCTTTTAAATAACTAAGGGCAGGTAAGGCAGCCTGTAGCTCTCTCAGGCTGTAATTTTTGTAATCACATATATTTAGAAAAGTGATTAAATACCCATTTTGGAGGATCCCTCGTCAACATTACATTGTGGCAAAACCCCTTTAAGTTAGTGATGGCTTTCAGAAGGATCCACTGTTTTACCATTACAGGCAGTCCCTGACTTACATCCGTCCCCTAGTTACAAAGGGAGACTTATGGGGTGTGGGTCAGTGTGCTGACATCACACACTGAGTCACGCCCATCACAAGCCTTCCTCTGCCCACAGTGTCTACCGGCCAGCACAGTGGATCTTCTTTACCTTCCACCTGTCCACACAACTTGTGCTGGGAACCTCCGTCTTCAGGCTGGCACAACAGCTTTCCCTCATGCTGCTATTACTGCTCCCGTTCCCCTGCACCCTTCCCCAGAAGCCCCCTATGTAAAATACTGTACTGTATCAGCACCCAAACAATTAGTACATGTGCGGCATGTTGGCATTTTTAATTGTGAAACTACAAGTGCCAGCATGCCACACCACACGTTTACTAATTGTATGGGTGCTGAATAGTACATGCTCCTGTGGCATGCTGACACTCATAGTTCCATGTTCCACAGCAGCTAGTAGCTGTGGAACTACAAGTGCCAGCATTCCACAGCAGCACATGAGACAGGAGGGGAGGTGAACTCTAAATAGGGGCAGTGCCAGCATGCCACACCACACGTTTAATAATTGTATGGGTGCTGAATAGTACATGCTCCTGTGGCATGCGGACACTCGTAGTTCCATAGCAGCTAGTAGCTGTGGAACTACAAGTGCCAGCATTCCACAGCAGCACATGAGACAGGAGGGGAGGTGAAATACTCTAAATAGGGGCAGTGCCCGCATGCCACAACCTACATGTTTTAATACAATTGTAATGGTTGCTGATTAGATTACATGCACCTGTGTGGCATGCTGACACTCGTAGCTTCCTAGGTTCACACAACACAGCACTAGTAGCTGTGGAACTACAAGTGCCAGCATTCCACAGCAGCACTAGACAGGAAGAGAGGTGAAATACTCTAAATAGGGGCAGAGACAGCAAAACAAATGTAAAAAATGTGTTAACCCTTCTCTGCACTATCCAAAACTAAAAAAAAAAAAATTAGCTTAAAGGGGTTGTCTCACTACATCAATTCGTCCTGTTTTCTTGGTTTCATTTTGAATTCAGGGGCATGTTTACTGGCTTCCACTAGGCTGCAGTAGAAGCCAGGTCTGTAGCTATAGCAACCAGTGCTGGTAGCCTATCAGGAGAAATCAAACAGGTCTGTAGCTATAGCGACCTGAGGAGCTGATGCAGCCCATACAAGAGGGGATATCTAGGAATAGGTAGGAGACTGTTAATGGACACATATTACAAAGTGACTTGTTTTTACAAGATCTTTAACATAAAAAGCAGCGATCCCTTTAGTGAGACAACCCCTTTAAGTTACACTTAATAATTGTACATGTTCTGACTTGCATACAAAATCAACTTAAGGACAAACACAGTCCCTATCCTGTTTGAAACCCAGAGACTGTCTGTATACAGCACAGAAACCCTAAGCACTCACCTATATGGGACAAATGGCAGCATCCAGAAGATGTAAAGAACACCACTGGTCATTGTAGCCTGGTAGGTCACCGTCCATGAGCTTATGGTGCGAACACAATTACTTAAAGGGGGTTTCTCACCTTGCTGTTTCACAGAGTCTGCTCTTCACACTCAGGTTTAGACTCACTCTTCCTGGTTAGGCTGTGGGTGGTTTTACAGCAGTGATTGGCGTATCAGCTCTGCTATTCCCAGCTGAACTTTTGGTGGGACAGTAAGGTGGAAGGCTACAGAGCTCTGAAGGGTTAAAGTTTGTCAGTAGCAAAGATAAACAAGCTCCTGTTCTGCTGATAAGACACAGCAGAGAGGAAAGTCAATATCCCGACCATCCCCAGGGCTGTCGGAGCAATGAGAGCAGAGAAAGATGATCAGTAACCTAGAGAAACTTGTGCACACAAACAGGAGATAACAGGAGATAGCTCTGAAAGGAAGCAAAATCAGAACAGCAATGTATTTAGTAACAGTCATTAATTACCTTTGTCTACATTTTTAAAGCCATCAATGTTGTGAGAATAGCCCTTTAACTGGTATTAGGTCTTCTACAAGAAATTTTTGATTTAGCACCTGCAAGATGCATTTGTGGTCAATGGGGCCCCCCCCCCCCCCACCCTATATTTTAAACAATATATACTGTAGATTTTGGGTTTAAGTGCATTTTAATAAAATATTAAAACACACAGCCCTCATATTTAGTTATTAATAATCGAATTAAAGCAAAAACAGTTGTATTTACCTCTCACAGTCATTTTTACAAAGTATTAAAAATTCATACCAAAGTTTTAAGACCACAAAATGGCTTTTATTTATAAGTTGTGCAATGGTCTAACAGGACTTGAGCAAAACATAGGTTCGTGAGCTTTAGTAACTAGTCGACAACTCAAGATCAAAAAACTTTCGCACACAAAATGTTTTTGTGAAATCAACTGTTTAATTTCTCTATATTTTTACAACAACCTTCATGGTGACAGTATTTAACACTTGTTTGAAATGATTGGTTTAAAATAGACGGGTGAAAACCGTTCTCTTCCGAAAATAACAAGGGTTAACAGTGGCAACGTCCTCTAGTTTACGACGTCACAACTAACAATGTGAAATGTACACGGGCTCGTTAAATCAGCAAGACATATGGAATGCTTACATATTGCAATACTAAGACAAACACAAAAATACTGTTTTTCGTCTTTATTTTGCATAGTACCCAAGTCTCACATGATAACTCAAGACCATATCTCATTCAAGGCCATGCAAAATCCAAGTAACTTTTTGTTCAGCTTCATTGTCCCCAACTTCCGATTAGGAAAAGGCGAGTGTGCGCCTGTCAGGGTAACAGCTAAATCGGGTCTGGATCAGGAGGAGATGGGTGGGGGAATAAATAATACAAATGTTAATAGGTTCCTATTAACTAGAAGGTAGTTTTCTACCTTCCAGTCCAGACGGCTGCCGCTCCAGAGTTCTCCAGGAGCTGCTTCTCTTGACTTCCGGGTTCTCATCTTAAAGGGGTTTTGCCACAATCTCATTTCATACCTCCTGCATCCAGCTCTTCAGCTCTGTGTGCTCAGAAGGGGGCGTGTGTGATTTGTTTGAATTGCATATCATGTGTCCCAGCAGGATGACATCACCAGGCCTCCCCTCTCTGCAATCAAAGAAAGGTCTGTTTATGTATAAAGCTGTGAGTAGCTCAGAGGTAAAGCTTTTACCTCATAGCACAAGGGTCCTAGGTTCAAGCCCCTACAGGAACCAAACCTGTGTGTTTTTTTTTTCCTCTTTATCAATGCACAGACCTCACTGAGGTTTCTTTTAATTTATTTGCAGTGTGTAACTAATTACTAAGGAGCACAGAGGACGGGAGTAGAGTGACAGCCCCTGGGGTTGAACACTCAGTAGCTACCTGAGAGGAGAGGGGATGTCTGAGCATGTGCGGCCAGGGCTGAGAAGCTCTCAGCCCTGGCCGTATCACCTGGAGATGAGCTGTAAACAATGGATCACTAGAGGAACAGCTAAAACAAAAAAAAATTATTATTTAGTTTGCAAGTTTCTCAGATCAATTTTACTTAGTGGCAAAACCCCTTTAACACATAAGCAAGGCTTCCATTCCTTTCACTTCTGTGGAGTGCAAACCTCTCCTGCATGTTGGGATACCAACCTGGATGTGAAAAGAAACAAATCCAGGGGCGGTCTGGAGTGGCAGAGGACTGAAAGGCAGTTTTTTTCATGTCCCCCCCCCCCCCCCCGGACATATTTAGCTGTTATTTTATTGAACTGAACAACCCCTTTAAGGGTCTCTTTCTAATTATGTACTATCCAGATGCTAGCCGACCCCTGGAACCTGCCATCAAGATCTCCATAACTCACAATGTTATGGCGATTCCGTACCGAATCATATTTTTATTTACATAAAGTGCTATGTAGACACAGGGCCATTGTCCAACTACATAAATCAGTGCTCTACGTAAACTCGATTCGAGACATTACTATCTCTGTCCTACAGTAAAGATTAGGTCACAGTTTGTCCAGGTTCCTTGGCTTTCTTGTCATTCACATAGTCCTCCAGTGGTCACCCTATGAAGCTGTTGGCATGGGCCAATTACAAAATTATACCAGAATGAAGTTGGCTTGATGTCTGGACCTCGACTGTTTAGTAAACATAGGAGAGTCAGGGATTTTAGTGTTTTGTGTATGAGAGTTAGGAGGATACACTTTACATACTGTAATGGAAAGTTGTAGCACTTGCTTCATGAATCCCCATCCAATAGCTCAAACTCTTAGGTCGGTGTCCTAACTCAAACCAAAGTCCATCTTCCAAAAGTGTCGCATAGATTTAGTTTTAGATTGAGAAAATGAAGATAAATATTACCAAGTCTAGCTAGCAGAGCCCTTTTACGTAGGCCAATGAACCTTGTTCTAACAAGTCATGCAGCACTCACTTCTAAGGATTTAAAAAACGTCAATTCATTCAGGATGGAGAAACAATCATTTACGTTAGTCCCCCCAAGAAGTCTTCATTATGTGGGCAGGTAAAGTGCTGAACACCAACAAGCATTTTCATGCTCACATCTCACGTAAATTTGATGCGAGGATAAATAAGGGTAAAGTGGCCAAAGATCAGTTCATCACATTGTTTTTTTAATGAACATTCATGCCCCATCATTGGCTTGTGGACTAGGGTCGTGAAAGATTGGTAGAGTTAAAAGAGGACTTGCTTTGATTTCTAACCTGCTGACCATAAAGGTCTACGTGTCCAGGTTAAGAGCTGGACAAATACCAAACACCTACCCAAGTTAAAGGACAAAACTAAGCAAATATGCCAATTCAGAGTTTAGAAAGCAGAGGCTACACAACAACATTCATGTACATGCTGCAGCATATCAAGCCTGACCCTTAACACATGAAACCACCAAACCTTCGATGGGAGTCATAAAACTATTAGTCACTTCTGTTGCAGTGCTGTGTCCATGTAGTTTCTCCCTAGTTCATGTAACTTTCTTGCTTCATAGAATGTAGATCTCTTACTAAGAGAGGGGTTCAAACCCCAGCAAGGCCGTCCCAATGCCAGCCTAATCTACTGTCGAAGAAAGTTCTATAGACCTATATCACCCGTTGCATGCTATCATAGAAACAAACCGGGCCGTTCCTATTCATGACCTAAGTAATACTAATCAGGTCTTTCACTGACTTAAATAATACTTGCGTGCAAATGTACATCACCTTTTAAGCACTAGGAAAAGTACTGCATGACAATGTGATGTAGAAAAACTCTACTTCCCACAATGTACCCAAGACAATAAACTAGACGGGGTTGCAAGTAGTTGTGAGTTCTTAAAAGGGGTTGACTAATAAAGACAACCCCTGTTCATATGTCCTAACATCAATGAGGAGGGGGACACAGCTCAGGTCCTGGTGGACTCAATCTGTCCTTGTACTACATGAACTGCCATTCATTTGAATGACCGCAATGTAACTCCACATTTCATCTGCCATGTCTGCAGCAGGAAAAACACCTGGCTGGCTCTGGCTTTCTTTGTAGAATAAGCTGGGTGCTTAAAGTGAGACCTAGGGGACTGTAGTGAACTTATTTTGGAACGTACAAGAGAGAAGCTCTACTGCCATGAAGTATTAGCTACTGTAAAGTCAATCTGCAAGTCTGAGGGAAAATGTATAGAACCCATTATGAAGACTCTTTCAACTTTTAAAACATGTGGACATATGAATATGTGATCTTCTATAATATTATGTAAACATGTTTTTTTCACAAATTTGCCCCCAAAAAAAAAAATGGAAAAAAAACGACAAGATTGCCCCATGTAAGCAAAGGATCTCAGAGAAACCTATTTATTCCTCAGATGTTTAGTTTGGTTTCGCCTTTGTTGGTGAAATCCGTGCAGTCACCACGTCCATATCGAACGACTGCTCCGAAGCCTTCAGAAATGTTAAAGGAAATGTGCAAGGTCTGAAAATCTGGCTGCCTTCTTTAGGAACCACCACCACGCATGGCAATGGGTTGTATGTGGTATGCAACTTAGCCCCATTCATTCAAAAGAAGCAGAGTTTCAACACCAGACAACCTGTGGACAATTTGTGATGTGGTTTCTGAAAAAATGCAGCCATATTTTTCTAATCCTGGACAACCACTGGACAGCCTGAGAGCAGAGTGCAAGATACTGAAAATATTCTCGAAGACCCACAGAACTTTATCATGGGACCTACAAGAAGTACTCACCAACGCAAAGTTTATGGGTTTACCATTAGAAAGAGGCTGCATGGATCCACCCGGTTTCCCCAAAAATAAGACAGTGTCTTATATTAATTTTTGCTCCTAAAGACGAGCTGAGACTTATTTTTAGGGGATGTTTTTTTTTCTATGAATAATTCACATTTATTGTTGAACAAAACATCAACATGTATTAATATACTGTAGTGATTTCATCACAAACATCAGCATAAGCTGCCAAACCCTGAACTGCATAAAAAATGCACTAGGTCTTATTTT
Organism: Phyllomedusa bahiana; assembly: GCA_025379985.1. Classification (NCBI taxonomy): domain Eukaryota; kingdom Metazoa; phylum Chordata; class Amphibia; order Anura; family Hylidae; genus Phyllomedusa; species Phyllomedusa bahiana. The sequence continues at coordinate 9,585 of JAODAL010007999.1, read as the reverse complement.
CGGGGGTGACTTATATTCGGGGAAACAGGGTATAGAATGGAGGGAAGTACCAGGCAGAAACCTTTGTTATTCAGATTAAAAAAAAAATAAAAAAATACAGTCATTTGGTCTTGCTACTAAAAGACATATTTGGTGAGAAGTGGACATTTCTCGCAAAGAACCAGATACCAGTTGGGGTGGACGTGATGTGGGGCCGGTTTACTACATCAGGGTCTAAAGAGATTACCATCACAGAATTAAGTATAAATTCTTCATGTACCAGAGGTCATCTACGAGAAGATTGAAACTCCCCTCAAAGTACATTGCAATGATCTAAAACATCATAGGTAATTCACCAAGGAATGGCTGCAAAAATAGGAAATGGAGTGTGTAGTTTTCTGTAGAAATTAGAAAGTGGTTTAGAGGTTTTCTAAAATGGAATTGATTAGAACCTTACCCTATACCCGGAGTATGAAATCTACACAGATGTCTCCATTTCAGTGCAAGTCTCAACGTCTAGGACGGTCCACTTCTGACTTAATTCCAACACAGACTGTAAGCCCGCTTCCCCTAGCCTCTGGCAGTGATATGTATGGAGGGGCTGGTTATATGGCTCACCTCATTAATTAAACCAGTCCTGTTCTCCATCACAGCTGATGCAGGAGACTAAGGACTACTCAGCTAAGGAACCGAGCCACATAGTCCCCTTCATCAACACAAATAGTTTGGGAAACTCTCTAGCAGTGCATACGTGAATGCAGATCGGAGCTGTCAAGACGGCACTAAATTCAGGACTCGGTGCAGCTTTTATACTTGGATGTAAATTAGTAAATTCTAATCATTTCCACTTAATACCATCAAAACAACCTTTTACATTGACAAGAAAGGGGTTAACAATTTTTGACTTTGTCTCTATATCTCACCATCCACTTCAGCTTTGAACGTGAGTCTACCATTATTTTATAGACAATCATCTTGCCTTTCATACATAACTTTGACCTGCAACTATTTAGCATCTGTTTAGTTCTGCAGATTCTTGTCATGTACCTGTATTGTTACTGTTTTGCTCCTGGTGATCGGACAATCTTTTTCTTCCTGTTACTACAAATTACAACCTGTTCTCACATTACCTAATAGCTCAGTGTGTTATTAGGCTGACGCCCAAGTGAAAGGTCACTGGTTTGAGCAGCCATGAAGAAGATTCCCCAAGAAAAGAGAAACTGCATCAACCAGCTCATTGATGGCGTCTCTGGGCCACGAAAATTGCCGAACTGCATAATGTGAGGCCCTGACAGCTGGAAGAATATAAAATGAAGTCCGTCCATTCATTCAAAATCCAAGAGGTGGCGTCCAGGGGGGATATTAGAGTCAACAAGTCGCTCATCACAAGGTCTATTAGCTCTAACGTCACAGACACGGCAGTGGAGGCGGCTCGTAGGCTTCATAAGAGTGAGATCACAGACGTCCATACAAGCACCGGGCAACACACATTACACAGGTCTGGAATGATGGCCCAAAAAAAGGTGAAGAAGCCTCAACTTCAATCTCGTCATAAGAGGCGTTGGCTCAAGTGTGCAAAAAAGTATGAAAAGTGGAAAATTGGAAGCAGGTGATTTGGAGCGAAGAGATGAAAGTCAATAGACCGGGCTCTGATGGGGACAAATGGGTTTGGAAGAATCAAGGGAAAAGGGGTGAACGGATCGAGGAATTGAAGGAATTGTCAGGTTCAGTGGAGGAAGCCTGAGGATATGGGGATGTTTCACAACCAAAGATGTTGGATACTTGACCAGGATTGATGGTGATCTCAACGCTGAGCTATATGTGAGTGTCCTACAAGATGAGTTACTTCATATACTCGAGTAGTTTGGGTAGGAAAACGACGACAGGGGTCCTTCATGACAACGACCTGAAGCAGACGTCAAGGTTGGAGAAGGAATGGTTCAATGACAATGAAGTAGAGTTGCTGTATTGGCCTCCACAGTCCCCAGAGCTCAACGCAATCCAACACTTGTGGGTAGAGTTGAAGAAAAAAAAGCTGTATTTGTACCGAAGTTAGTTAACCAGTATGCACTAAAACTGGGAACGTGTAGAAGAGACCTGGAATCAGAATTTGGTTAAGACTTGCTTGAATCTGATCCAGAGCCCAGAAGGATTCAGGCAGTGTTGAAAGCCAAAAGTGGATTTACCAAATATTAGCAAAATAATAAAAATTAGATTTTTCCAAGCAAAACCATAACAATTCAATTAATTGACAATCTGCATAACTAAGCATTTTCTAAATAGTTGCAAGTCAAATTAATGTATAAGATTGCCATGATGATTGTCTATAAAATGATAGTAGCCTCACATTCAAAGCTGTAGTGGATGGGGAGATATTGAGCCTAAAAGTCAAAAGTTTAAAAGCTTGTTACTTTTTTGCTCCTCGGTATATCTCCTTGTCAACTGGTTTAATATGTGGGAAGAGATATAAATAAAAAACAACTTCTTGGTGTTGTCAAAGTCTGGTAGACAAAAACCTGAAAAAAAGGGAATACCAGCTATTAGGACCCACCTATTTTTTCCTTGGAAACATCTAAGAATCGTTTCCACAAGTCAATTTTTTTGTCTAGTTTTATCACCTGTATCTCCATATACTGTTTGGATAGAGATAAAATATTAAATATCCTCATGGTAGTAAAAAAATGAAGTACACTTCACATGGGGTGTCTTTACTTTTCAGATGACTGCAAATGGTTGAGATGATGACTATACAGAACATCTTATTCAACTAAATGAAACCGGACAGCAGTTTTAACCCTGCAAATATGACAGAACTGGATGGCTGACCATGAGACAAGTTTGATACATATGTTCATTTACCTATTAGAAATGTGATTGTGAAAAAGTGGTTTGAATCCAAATGGTAACCTGATCCTTCATGTCCTCTGCACATACCCAAACAGTGAAGTGTCCTGAAGTTTTGATCCCCTTCCATCTGCTCTTGAGCAGATGGTTCCTGCATTCCTCCAGGAGATCGCTAGAGAGGTCATCTGAGCAGAAGGTGTTGAGGAGCATTCGGTGCAGACCGCTACAGAGCATGCACAGTTACTGTAGGTACATGCCTAGACACTAGCAAGATGGATTCAAATTTATGTTTCATCGTCAGGACATACAGGTAATTATGATTAAACTGGTTTCCTGGTCACCTGTGTAGTGTTGTCAGACTCCTTGATGGATGCTATAGCCATCACTCAAGTGCAAATGGAAGAAGCTGGGGAAGATGTTACTGCAGAGAGCCCTGGACACTGCCCCGAAGACTCAGGATTGGGGTACGAGATGGATTAAAACTTTTCCTTGGCCGTGTTCAAACTAAGAACATCTATATAGGTTTGATTAAACTGTTTTTTTGGTCACCTGTCTTGTGCCATCAGCCTCCTGGATTGATGCTAAAGCCATCACTCAAGTGCAGATGCAAAAGGTTGGGCAGAGGTTACTGCAGAAAGCCAAGAACAGCACACAGTTACAAAATGCCCCATGGATTCTTGGGATTGTGGAAAAAAATGGATTCAAACTTATTTGCCTCGGTCACGCTCCTACCAAGATCACCCAAACAAGTTTGATTAAACTGGTTTCCTGGGCACCTGGCTAGTGTCAGCAACAGCATTGTAGGTTCTAAAAATGAAACACACATTCCAGATTCCTTTAACAACAGGAGATGGGACTGAGACGACTGCCTTCCAGTAAAAATGAATGGTCCTCACACTTAAAGGGGTTTTGCCAGGACCTGCCTTATCTGCTAAGAAGCAAATGTAAACAAGCCACGGCTGAGCTGAGAGAGAGAGAGAGAGACACAGCCAGAGCACAGAGCCATGCATAAGGGATCGTGTGAAATGTTCACTCAAATAATCCAACTACAACTAGTGGATTCTGTATACAAAAGACAACACCTTTCTCCACAGCAGCTTGAAAGCTTCTTCATGTTCTCTGTCATCAGATAAAGCAGGGATCTACTCAGATAATCACACTACAACTAGTAGATTATGTATACAAAACACAACATATTTCTACCCGGTGCCTTGAAAGCTTCTTCAGCTCCCTTTCATCAGATAAAAAGTGTTCTCTGAGCAAGCCCGTCCAGCAGCTCTTGTCAGGTCGTATCTAATAGAAGCTTTTAAGTAACTAAGGGCAGGTAAGGCAGCCTGTAGCTCTCTCAGGCTGCAATTTTTTTTAATCACATATATTTAGAAACGTGATTAAATACCCATTTTGGAGGATCCCAGGGGTTTGGCCACGATGTAATGTTGACATGGGATCCTCCAAAATGGGTATTTAATCACTTTTCTAAATATATATGATTAAAAAAGTGAAGCCTCCCTTACATGCCCTAAGTTTCCTGACTGTTTACCTTAGCTACGACCAGGAGCTGATCTGGCAAGCTCCTGGCTCACTTGGTTGTTTGCACTTCTTATCTGATGGCAGGACACAGGAACGAGCTTTGAAGGGAGGGGGAGAAAAAAGCAGTGTTATTGGGCATCTGCACTAGCTTTGTTTCTGTGTCAGAGCCCGTATCTGCTGTATAGAGAATCTGCTGGTTGTAATGTAATTATCTGAGTAAACATAGACGTTCCCTGCTCAGCCATCCTCCCTCCCGCCCTGTCTGTAGTCAGTGAACGAAACAAAACCTGTATAGCTTGAGCCCAATACAGTTATCCTCTGTGGTTTAGCCAAACATGTTTACTCAACTAAAGAAGACCGAATATCGGCCTTGAAAGCATGCATGGAAGTTGGAGCGATGACATCACATTGGAGGTACTTGTTTTTTTAAACAAAGAAACAAAACGCCCCTTTTTTCAAGGCTCAAGAGGGGAGTATCAGCCTGTTAGGTGAGGAAATCACTTCTTGGCAAAACACCTTTAATGGTAACTACGTCTTCCCACCAATAATGATAAAGTCTGTAGTCAGTGCAAAATTTGCCTGAGCCATTGCACAGCACCAGTCCATGCATACATCAAGTAATGATGGCAGAACCCCACCATCCTGGGTGGTCCGATTACATTCTCTGGGTCACTTCAACTTCTACTCCACTGCAGATGATCCCTCTCCCTTCCAGTAGAGGAGATTCTCTTAAAGGGGTTTTGCCACAAAGTAAGATTGCTCAGAAGAGAAGATAAACAAACAGGCAGCCTCACGGAGGAGAGGGAGGGCGGGCCTAGCACAGAGCCAGGAAGCAGGGATCGTGTGCAATGTGTACTCAAATAATGACATTACAACCAGTGGATTTTCTATACAAAAGAAACAGGATCTTTCTTCACAGTCCCTAGCAAGCTCATTCATGCTCCCTGTCATCAGATAAGAAGTGCAAACAATGCAAGCGCAGCCAGATCAGCTCCTCTGACAGGAAACTAAGGGCTTCTGATTAAGCCTGTAGAGGTCACAGGCTTCACTTTTTTTAATGACATATATTTAGAAAAGTGACTAAATACCCATTTTGGAGGATCCCAGGTCAACATTACATCGTGGCAAAACCCCTTTAAGCTAAAAATGCTTTCCGATGATGGAGATGATCGGTATGTGCACATGGTGGATCTTACGATTGGCTAAATGCAAATCAAATAAACTCAAAATGTCAAACTATGTAACAGCAGATTTATGTACTTTCTTGGAGTTCATACATTTCACAAGTTCACACACCCTGCTAGGCTACGTACAGCCACATTAGGTGATATTCCAATGGGAGACTGCAGGCGGATGGAAAACGGATAGGAGGAAATGGAAGGTTTCGCAATGGTGTAACACTACAAACATGGTGAAAGAAAAACATCCAATGTGGCGGAGACAGCCATCACATAATATTACATAAGGCCAATAGAGAAAAATAATATAGAACTAGTAAGTGGAGTTACCCTTTAAACAGGATGAGGAGCCCCAACTATCTGACGAGTTAAGCAGGGGTAGAGTCACAGCTTCTCCAGGGCCATTTGGTGAGGAAAAGTACAGAGAACCTGGGAGGAAGGTGGTCAGCTCATGGCGTTGGATGAGTAGTAGTGAATGGGGTAATCGGCAATGTAGGATTCTTCACTTAATTGATTCAGCATGCCCTTATATAAAACATCCATAATAAGGACCTCGGCGACAAGTCTCTGCTTCTCCTCCATCCTCCGTAACTTGGATGCGACAGTAATGCCGAAGGCGTCGTACTCGTCATTGTTTTTAGAGAGAATAGCTGCAGCTTGAGAAAGCAGCTCATTGCTCAGGTCATCGTCATTGTACATTTTTCCTTTCTTCCGCTTTCTTATAAATGGGACGTCCTCCTGTGGGTCGTAGTCTACGTCCTCCGACTGGCTGTTACTGGTTACCTGAAAGTTGCAGGTCTTATCGTCAACATCTTTCTGCATCAAACGCTCATAAATACTCAGATCTGATTACACTGTGTTACTTCTCTATCCAGAACTTAAAGAGGTTTTCTCGCTACAAAGATCATGTCTCTAATGATAGGGACAGTAAAAATAAGCACTTTTGTAATGGGGTTTTCTTACCTAATCACTTATATAATCAGATATGAGCTTTTCTGTGCAACTGTTTTCTATTTCTGCTGCTGCTAGTCGGGACATGCCCCCGGACAGATTCTGCCCCCTGCACTGTGATTGGCTGACTGACATTTCATTCATCCTGGTGGGATATGCCCCCAGAAGGAAACCCCAGACACGCCCCCTGTGCTGTGATTGGCTGCCTGCACACGCTGTGCTTACTCCCCTCTGAGCTGTTAAAACCAAAAGTGAAACCAGCTATGTGAGAGGACTGCTGGCTCTATACTCATCTCCCAGATCTAAGGCGACTGATCTGGCTAATTACTGACTGTTTAACTCATAGATCCCCTCATATAACACAGTCTTATGTCCTGTGTTCCCTCCATATAACACAGACACACCCTCTCCTGTCTGGTAACAGAGGGGAGGGGGGGCAGTGTGCTTCCTCTCATGTGTTTCATCAGTTCAGGCTGTGTGTATAACTGGTTATAGCACAGCAAGGAGCTTGTGGAGCCTGGAGATGAAGGCTCTGCAGACACACGAGAACACTGCAGGAGACTGCAGATCTGTTCTGTCCAGACAACCTTCCCCTTCGTCTGCTTCACACAGAATGATGATGTCACAGCTCTTCAGTGAGGAGACACTCGCCTGCCGAGAGGAGAGACACCCTCGCCTGCCGAGAGGAGAGACACCCTCGCCTGCCGAGAGGAGAGACACCCTCGCCTGCCGAGAGGAGAGACACCCTCGCCTGCCGAGAGGGGAAAGACGCTCCTGGATTTCAAATTCAATCTCATAGAATTAGCTGAAGAGCACGAACACTTCAACAGATAACATCCTTTTAATAATAATGACCACTGGACAAGATCGGTCTACTAATCACTGAAAATACCCAAAGTTGTGCTGCTGGTAAACCTGATTCCATCTACTATGTTCTGCAGCCTGAGGCCTACTACTGATTCCCATTGTCTTCACAGCCCTGTCCTGAACAACCTAATTACAAGTGAACAGATTCATCCCCCCCCCACCCCAGCAGGCTGGCATGCTTCCCCTTGGTTGCTGAGCCCTGCTTCTTCAACCCCAATCTACGTCTTTCCACTTGTCTCAAAGCGGATAAAAATTACATATGCCCTAAACTCGGAGGTTGGGGATTAAATCTTCATACTAAAGACCTCTCTAGCAGTGGCTTATCTTCTGTACGAAGATAAGAAATTGCCATGTCAAAAAACAAGTGCCTTATCCTTCTTTCCTCTGACATCTACCATCGGTACTAGTCGAGGGGCTACATCTACATTAGATAGTTGGTACTACAGTCAATATGAATGTGTACAGCTAGCTTAAAACATGAACCAATCTGCCATTTCCTAAATTAATCTGTGTCAGGAACCAACACCATATGGGTAAGTTCACACGGCTAATTTTGACGCTGTTTTCGGCAAGGGTCCGTACCCAAAACAGAATCAAAAAAGCCTCCAAAACACCCCCAGTTCATTTTCATTGATTCATATGTAGTTCACACAAAACATGTTTTTTTCCGCGCTTCTTTAGATGCCGTTTTGGGCGCTCAAAAAAGTGCCGTGTCAATTCTTCAACGCTGAAAAACCCTATAGGAATCAATGGAGAGCTTCAAAACCTCGGCGCGTTTTTTTCCCTGGCTATTAATTTGTATGCTTGTTTCAGAAGGAAAACCTCATCGAAAACTAGATCTAATCCTCGTCTAAAGAGCTGCTTTGAGGCGCTTTTCAGATAAGGTTTTGACGCCGATTTGGACGCCGGAAATTCAGCTTCCAAATCAGCAGTGTGAACGTACCCTTACACACATGGACCGATTACCGCCCCTCCGCTCAGTTCTATCTTACTGCCGCCAATGTTCTGATGTTCATCTCGATCTGTCCATTTCTATTCCAAGCACACCCCAGTACGGAAAATATAAAATTGTTTGTTTAGTTTAACTAATGTAGCATCTAACCAAGACATCACAGGTTTCTATTGCAACTTTTCAAAAAGCAAGGGTCCAACTGGATGTCGGGCAACTGGTTACGTCAATACCTTGAACCAGAGTTCAATTTACAATGTACTATAATGGCTTGTGTTTTGCTATAACATGATTGGTAGTCAATCAAAGGGTGCAAATCACCTGGAATATGACTAGCTGGTGCAATATTACCCACGAAATGACTCTTACTTCCTAACCTACAAAGCATTTACAGTGCCTTCCCAGCCAAAGATCTGAAGCAGGTCTATATAGGAGGTGTCAAAGTGGGGAAGAAGGCCCATCAACAATGTGCACAGAGAAGGAATATGGTAGAACGTGCCCTTTCAAGTACCACTATGGATAAAATGTAAGTGCTTATAATTCACCACATGCAACTTCCAGTCTTCATGCTGGGAAACGGCTATTAAAAAACAACAGGCTGCTGCAATCACAAATAGAGAGCAAAAGTTAAGAGAGTAAAGCAGGTTTAACACCCAACATAAAATACCTGAGACACATTAGTCGAATCCTCCAAAATCTCCATGGTCTCATCAACTGGCTCCTCTTCCTGGCGGCATTCCTGGGACTCTCCCGAGTTGGATGATCCCTCTTTTGGAGCAATATCCTGACCAATTGTGAACTTAAGCAGGTCGAAGTACCAGAGCCGGGGCACATACACATCTTCTGCCGAGGTGGCCGTCTTTTTAGACACCTGAACTTTGTTGAATTCCTTCTTGAAGACCGTTCTCAAATTGGCGATCTTGTGTTTCACGAACTGGATGTTGGCGCTCGGGCACACAGACCGGCAGAGGTGGACCATGCTCTCATAGGCCTTCAGCCTCTTCTGTTTGTTGGAATAGTCAGAGATCTTCACGTTCCACAGGCACGGAAAGGACCGATACATGTCTATGAATTCTTTCAGGAACTGTGGATTCATGAGATATTCGGAATAAATTTTCTTTTTTGAGAGATCCATCTATTAAAAAAACCATTTATCACTTCTAACATCACAATCGGCAAAGTAAAAGCTAACCGCTAAAAGTTAACTCCATCAACTCCATGCCATTTTCCATCTGTATCCAGTGCTGCATCTACATGAAAAACGCCCTAGGATTTAAAAAAAAAAAA